>DWCF01006216.1:0-12805 GCA_018230265.1 Delias oraia
TCCCACTCTGCGTTTTCCGGTGCGCGGTCGCCACTCGAGAACCTTTCTTCCCCATCGGCTGTCAGTTCGTCGAGCGAAATACCTTATAATAGATTCTTAATATTCGTATAATTTAATTAAAATACCAATATGTAAAAATAATTAGCTAATCTTTGGTTTTTTAAATAATAATTTTAAAACATTTATAAACTGTGGTATATTATTATGTAGTTTAAAGAATTGTTATAAATCCTTCAAGCAGTGTATGCAGTTATCTGTTAATGTTTTGTTTTCCCAAGCCATTTTTTACGTATAGAAAGTGTATAGCTAGATTAACATTTTTAGAAATCTTTAAACGTCGTTTTTCGTCTATTCTTTAGATTTTCTTAAAACTGTACAATGTTTCACGTATAATGTAAAAATAATACGCAATTCCTAAAATACCGATTTAATAATTTGAAATATTAAAAATACTAACCAATTATATGTAAAATGGCGAATTGTAGGCAGATCGTACGTGCGATGTGTTCAGCGACATGACCCATGGATCATAATCTCCATAAAATATTCACGTTTTTGTTGATCTTGTAAGATAACTGTTTTCTAACCCCGGATTAAAAAAACCCAGATTAAAAATATACTGATAGGCACATGTTTGTCTGTGACAGTGCAGCTCCAAATGACTAGGGATTTTTCAATTTATAAAGCTTGACAGTGCCCGGGCGAGTGTCTTAATACTGTCACACCCGTAGGAGGCTCGTCCGAAGTGATAACCCAGGCTCACAGAATACTCAACGTGAAACGGTACTTGTACTGCGTTTCGCTGAGTGAGTGAAGATATCGGAGGCACTTAAAAAATGCCGCTTAAGTGACGTAAAAAGCCGGCAACTTAACCAATGCGCGGACTGTGGCGCGGTTGTTCAGGAGTGGTGGTGATGTCTTACCATATTGGAGACCCACCTGCTCCGTTTTCCGTTATACTATAAAAAAGGGCGGCAGATTTCCCTTCCAGTTTGCCGTTTTGTCCAAAAAACCGTACTTTTTATTAATATATCTTAAAGAGCTACCTAGATGAGAAAAATGCTGAATACATATTATTGTAATTGTATGCGAATGCATGTAAATTTTATCTATATCGGAAATTTTTACATGTTTTGAATTTTTCTTCAAATAGTATACAATAATACGTTTTCGTTTCTTGCAATACTAAGCTAGAAATAACACTGACCTTTACGTGCCTGTTACGGCTGTTACGGTATTTCGAGAACCAAAATGAAAATTAAATAATCGATATTTATTACGTACGTACATACAGTTCAAGGGCGTAAAACCCAGTGATATCACGTCTTATAATACAAATCAAATTTCGGTTATCACTTAAGATGCACACCATCTATCGACTAGTCTGAAAAAGATCTACATAAAATTATTTTTTGAACGTGCAAGTAATTACGTTTGAACTTTGGAGTAAATAAATTATACTGTTTGCAATCGTTTATTTTAATTTTGACAGATCACGCACATAAAGTTTTACAATAATTTTTGAAACAATGTACTATAGATAATATCGTACTTCATTAACGGTTGCCGCCCACTTTAAGTTGTGCCATATAAGCCTGTCAAATGTCAAAATGAAAGAAAAAATGACAAATGTCAAATGCGAACCTTTTCAGACATTATTTCCTTCTTCGTCTTGTCTACGACACTCGGTCTTATATTATTGTAAAGTAACCGGCATCCGGTAAAGTTTTTAAAACAATGCATTAATCTAATTTGAATTAAATCGATAAAAAATTGTTAACAAAAAGACTGTTTGTTATAAGAAATCCATTCGATACCGCATTAGGTCATTACTATTTGATTAAGCAATCGGGTTATCAAAAGTAAATTAAACAATTCGAAACATTATAATACTTTCAGTAGTTTAATAATGCTTTTAGTATACAGTATAGAATCGATGAAAAACTCTATATACAAGCAAATATTTCTGTCACCTATGATCATTCTGTTTGGTTTAGTAAAGATTATATTATTATGATTTATTAGAGATGTTATAGTACAAAATTGATGATAATCGATTCTTTCCATGCGTCCTAAGTAACTGGATGACGGTTTATATCTGATTTATTGTTATTTCTGTAGTGTACCGAGCTCTTTGGGCATTCCAATCATCTTGTTGATTGTGTTCAGTTTCATAGAATTATTATCAAACTTTGTAATTAGTGATTTCGAAATTCTGTTACATACTGAAACTGAATATATACGATGGGGCTAAAAACTGATAGATTATTTTTATTGTATAGTGTCCATAGCCATTGTTATTGTATAGTGCCCATAGCCATTCACGATCTGCGCTTTGGTTTTGTTGCCGGCTTATTACACCGCTTCAGCGGTATAACGTAACGGCCCTGTAGTATCCTCACTTACACAGCGAAACATGTTTCACTAAATCTTATTTTCGCTCATCAAAAGACACTGGCATTAATTAAATTCTCTTCTTCATTGCTGTAACACATCCTTCTGCTATACTATCTACACCGGTCCACTAATTAATTTTACCCGTAAAGAGATATCGTACTTATTGCTTTGCGCGTAAGCGGCAAAGTCGCATTTTTGATTGTGTTGACAGCGATGTCGTTAACCTGAATAATCCCTTTGTTCCACTTTGCCGTTTAGCCATTGGCATTTCCTTCGGAAATTGATTAGGGTTTTCTTCGATAAATTATATTGCACTTTTAATGCGCAGCCGTGGTTGTATATGTTATGTGTGTTTACAAAAAGCTCTTACCAATGTGATATAACGCCAAAAATATAAATTTATACGTAAGTAATAAAAATATTTAATGTAATACGAATTTTGTTACTATTTTCAACTGCCTAGAACTAGAACTTAGGTAAATATATGTTTTACTAGAACTTAGGTAAATATATGTTTTTGTACATGACGTAAAATACATTTTCTTGAATTCATAGCTCGACGTAAAATAAATTTTCTTGAATTTATAGTTCGTTTCATGACCTATTTTGAGTTAATTTTCAAGCGAAGTGCCGTTCACATGAAAAGTTCACTTTAAATGCCAAACGTAAACACATCAACCTTTGCAACGATGACCTCAAATATAGTTTTACAATAAAATGTCACTGGGTTAGGTAAATATTGTTTATGTAAATGTAGATTAATATTGTTTCGAGGGTCTTCAATGTATGATAGCAATAAAAATGTAAATAATAAAAAACAAATAAACAAAAACCTTATTCCGCATATGAATATGTGATAACATGTAACAGCGCCATCTGTGTTTGTATCAATGAACTTAAATGTTGTAAATGTAACGCTACAGAAGATTCAGCAATGACGCAGTCTAGGGGCAGGTCTTTAGTACATTATCTTACATATATTATGTTACATTCTATATACATATATTATGGGTATGCGTCACGACTAAAGAAAATAGGGTTGCGACAGGAATTATTAATTGAAAAATCTTCAAAAATCTGACATAGAGTTAGCGACCTTCAAAAAGAGAGTGTACCAAACTCAAAGGTTTAAAGGTTGGCAACACACCCGCGGTCCAACATGAACTGGGAGTGTCCCTAGGTGGACAAGGGCTTATCCTGCTAGTTTGGCTCCCTGTTTTTAATAAAAAAAGGCTTTTAGTTAGTTTTTAGTTAAATTGACTTAGAAGTTAGGGAAACTGTACATTTAAATATGAAATCATTCAACTTCGCAAACGTACCAATAAAATTCGGTTTATTACTATTCAGTTAGTAAAAATAATTGGCCACCTAAGCAGATAAAATTTTCTAGTTTTTGTATTAGTGATGTCTATAATGATTCACATATAATCAAATTTCATGATCAAACTTAAACGTTTGTCTAAGCTTAGACTGTTTTTAAAAAGCGCCCGAATCTATAAATACAATTATAATAACGACAAAACAAATATTTTAAAATCAGCATGGGAGTGCCCTGGACTATTTGATTTTTTTTATTTATTTGATCTTGAAACTTAAAGTTTACAAATTGAACCTAATGCGAGTATTTCGTGATTGCGGCTTTTTTAAATACTTTAGCAGCCCTAAAGACTGGTTCAATGTAAAACTGCAGCGATGGTATGCGTTTTATTTTGTTGGGAATATACACCTCTAGTTAATCGTTTTCTTGATCTTGCCTTCTGACTGCAGTTTCCTAATACACTCCAGCTCTCTCAAAGGCCTTGACATGATTTTGACACATTTATCAGTCGTGTTTATGAAATTTGTTTCTGTTTTAATTTGAGTATGAAGTGTACCTTTGTGAGAAAATAATAAATGACTTTGAATAATTGTATCGTATAGGTATATATGTATGTTCAAACGGATAAAAGAATAATTTTGTTATACAGTACTTACAGTATGTTACAGATAATATGATTTTAATGCGATTTATCTATCTCAGGCATAATCTATAATGATTTATCAATTTAATATAATAATATCCTTTCTTATAATACATTTATCGTGAGTGTTTTATACTCTTATAATTTTTTAATTAATTATGGTTTTCCAACGAAATTGCTTCATGTTACAGACGAGGTAATACCTTGCTCAAACTAAAATTGACACTGTTCTGAAATCTAGTCAGTTTATATAATGAACTTCCTGATAGTATATACAGTAACTGAAATCCATAAAC
The DNA here is from genome assembly GCA_018230265.1 of Delias oraia. NCBI lineage: Eukaryota > Metazoa > Arthropoda > Insecta > Lepidoptera > Pieridae > Delias > Delias oraia. Next base: position 4,655 of record DWCF01006216.1, read on the forward strand.
ATCGAACCATGCATTGATATTAAAAAAATATTTTTTATTTATTATTCCTATTTAAATGATATCTTTATAATCGTTTTGCATTTATTTTGTGACAGCGATCCCAACGATTTCAAGGACAGTTTTCACGGACGCCTCAATAAAATAAACAGCAAAAAAATCTGATAAAATATTTATTTTAGTTTTTATTAGCAATTTTGTACGGTTCAGAGATGACACCGCAGACCCCATACATATTACACCCCCGGGGGTCCGCGGACCACATGTTGGTTTACGACCCTACACTTAAAATTGCTTTAAGACCGTTCTTTTGAGTTATAATCTCATATTAAATAAGGCATTAATATAAAAATTTGTAAAAAAATCTTTTTTTATGGAAATGGTGGCAAACGAGCAGGAAGCTCACCTACGGCAAGCGATTCTCCGTCCATCGACACCGCTAGCCCTTGCTGAGCTGCGGGTACGTTACCGGCCTTTGAGGAATAAGTACGCCTTTTATTGAAGGTTCCCAAGTCGTATTGGTTTTTGTAATTAATAATTGACATATTATTTAATGTCACATCTTGTTCTTGTTCACATCACACAATCTGAAATAGGAGAATGATTTATAAGCAAATTTAGCTTTTAACGCATATTTTGGCTAGGTAAAGAGAACTATTTATAAGTATGCTCCCACACATTGTTGACATATGCTATATCAAACTTATAATCTATCACGTTATGTAGTAGCCATCTGTGTGTCGTTTGCATCCGAAGTTATCATAAAATTGAGTTCTATGATATTTAAACTATAATAAAATTCTGTGTTTATATATTCTTATTTTTGATTATATTTGTTGCAAATTTGGTCTAATTTTGATACTGAAATACAACTGAGCGTTTTTTAAGGCATTCAGTGTCACTACTTAGTGAAATCAGCTTTGTGCAGGGGTATTTCCAAACCAATATAACTTTGGACCTTCAAACAAGAGAGCACCTATCCCTTAAAGATCGGCAACGCATCTCCGGCCCTGCAAGGACTAGCTAGGGCTATCCTAGGTGGCCCTCCTGCTCGTTTGCCACAGTTTTCATAAGAAACAAATAGTGACTATAGTCTATATGACTCGCAAAAGATATTAAAACATTGCCGTTTCGAGAGTTGTACACGGCAATCGACATATTAATTAAAGTAACTCTTTTCGTGATGCATAATCTAAATTGGTACATTCTTGACACTGAAATAGAACAAAATCTTACCACGTATGATAACGGTTAAATTTTTAATATGTAACGGGGTTTTTCGTAATCGTTGCCTTGTACAAATAAAGCTACAGTTTTTAACTGAAGAAAGTTATGAAAATAAATGCTAAAAATGCATCATTCATTAAGGAATAAATGAAACACCCTCAAAATGTATGAACTCAGTAATCTTAAAATATACGCCATCTAAAGCTCAGTAGGTCAGTTGCTTTATTGAAATTTTAAATGAGCTGTGAACTTTTTGTTTGGCTCCATTGAAACGTTCAATATTTTTTGCCAGTGCTTAATTAATTTTGAAGTATCACTCAAAATCTTAACTTCGAAACATTCGCAACGAGAGGCGACCGTTTAATAGCGTTCTTGAGTTTCAATTCATGTTTATGGTTGGTGAGTCTTTACAAACTTAAACCAATGATATTTTTTTGTTTAAATCTTAGTTCGTGCAATTTTTAAATTTTTATATTTTACAAATATTATTATGGAATAAAATAAATGTATAGTTACTAACCCTAACTATTTTAACTCATAACATATTTAAATCAAATGAAAGATGTTCACTTGTGAACGTCATAGATATCTAATATAACTTTACAGATTGTACAAGAGTCCACCTAAATATTATCATGACATCAAAGTTATTCAGTATTTTGTACAAATATTACAATATGTAATATTGAGAATCAAAAATTATTACAGTAAGTATGAAATCATGTATCTCCTTTGAAAAATATCTTTTTTATATACCCAATCGGCTTAGAATTGCGTTTCCCCATATCATTCCGTGGGTGTAAGAGGCGACTAAGGGACAAATAGGAGGGCGGGCAGCAACGTCCTCTGCATAATATAAAACCCTAACTGCGATCGCCAACCCGCCTGCCTAGCGTGGCGATAATATCCCCATGGAAGTCCGAAGGGGAGGCCTATGTCCAGCAGTATTTAAATTCAGCGCATCGATTTAGACATACCAACGTAATAATACACATATACTTTCGCAAATATATAACTGAGGTTTAATAATGTAGTCCTTTGTTCGAGTGAACTTGATATTGAACGTAACAAAGTGCGCTGCCTACGTATGAAATTCTTTGTCTATGTCGTCTTGTTTAATATTCCATACATAACCGTGTTTACATAAGAAGATATATATACACGTATCTGAACGAGATGTATCCTACTAATATTATAAACGTGAAAGCTTGCAAGTAGGGATGGAAGGATGTTTGTCACTGTTACGCAAAATCTTGGAATGGATTTTGACCTCAAAAATGCCGCGTAAGTGGCGTCAATGCCTGCAACACAACCAATACGCGCACTGTGGCGCGGTTGTTCATGTGCGGCTGTGTTCTCTTACCATATAGGACACCTGCTCCGTCGTCCGCTATATAATAAAAAAAAATGAATAAAAAGTTTGTCATTATGTACTCATAAGTAGGCAGGACATCGTCTGCCAGGGCCACTAGTAGCATAAATCAAGATGATACGAAATTCACCTGATCCTCTAGTTTAGCAATAAAAGCAATTTATTTATTTCCAAAGAACTAGCGAACGCGTAGTTTTTGAAAAGTCTCTGTTTTGGGTTCACAAAAAGGTATTGCCCTAAAGACCAGTGATATACGTACGGATTTGTGTCAAGCCAAGCTGCACAGCGTGGTTGGAATGTATTCAATATGCTGATTTTAGACATGAATACATAAATCTGTGATATTTCGTAATAAATGGCTTGAAAATATGAACTGCAATTTCTTGTTGTCAGCATTAAATGCATTGGTATTGTGTACTTTGTATACTATCAGCGTTAATATAATTGAAAAGGTATGTATGTAGGTATAAGCAAAATCCCCGTATTAGGGTTTTGACATTTGTTGCGGGGAAATGGCACCGGCTCAAACGCAAAAGTGTGCTTATTATATTATTATTGAATGTAATTGTATTTTTATATGTACATATATGTCTTCTGATAGAATGCTCCGTTTTTGCCTGTTTCAAAGCGAAGTTCATAGACTTGTTGGATTTACAATTATTTGTTCATGCTTTCATGAGTTTTTCTTATCTGAAATAAATACAATGTTTGAATTATTTTTATATAGAGGTTTTAGTTGCAAAATTGTAAGTGAATTAGCTTTGATGATTAATAAATTGGCACGTTTCTAAAGTTTCATTGCACTCCTAATTAAATGAATTGCGCTAGATTAACATTAATAAAATTTCTCTTTTACCGTTGGCCATTGCGGCGATTTAATGGCTAATTTAGATTTTTAATGCCTTTGACACGTCATTATTGTCGCAGCGTTACGGTCAAAGTTTTCATTTAAACATCCTTCACTTATAAACATGGTTAAAATGAGATCTTTACTTAGTGTTTCATCTCGGGTTTGCAATAATACAAATTGGACATTGGTGAGAGAGTTTTTTTATGTTGTAGTCGAAAACAGAGCAGGTGGGTCTTCTATATGGTAAGAGAACATCGCCGCCCATGGACAGCCGCGCCTCACCGTGCATTGGTGGTGTTGCCGGCTTTTACCGCCACTCAAGCGGCATTTTTAAGATCTTCCGATATCCTCACTTACTTAGCGAAACATAGTAGAAGCTATTTCAAGTACAACTGCCATTTTACGTTGAGTATTCTGAGGGACAGAAGGTTCAAGATATTACAAAAGGTTAATTGATATAATTCTTGCCTCGCCTATTTTAATTTAAACAAACTTGGGATTAACGATTAATTGTTACAGTTAAATTTAAGTAAGAGGCAAAGGAAACTTTCAAAACTATGCGAATTTGGGTTTTTCGAGACGTACCTTTGGTTAAAATTGTATTTTGGGCGAGGTGTATCGCGGTTTTAGTATGCGGTTATTGTATTCGCCGCAATGATTTATATTAATTAGGTACGCGCTATGTTTTAAGCCGAGTTCATACATACATGTGTCTGTTGAACTCAGACGCGGCGGCACCGACCAAAGTGGCCAGTTGTTTTGACGGTCGCGTCGTATGCGCCCGCGCAAGCCTCACGCGCGTTACGATCTCGCTTTCACATTGATAAACCGAAACTAAATTGAAGTGAACAATCTTTATAATAATATCATTTGGTGAAACTTTACAGATAACTTTTACTACCTCTAAATCGTTTCGCCTTTTGCTGGTGGTGCTTTTTTTTGTAAAACTATTTTTCGCTTTGTTTATTTTGATCGTATCTGCGTTTATCTTTGTATTATCACAACATCGATATGATTATCTCCGTTATCTACTGTTGCTCTCGAAAATAGCGTATGGTAAAATTGCGTATTTCCCGTAGTATAGTATGGAGGTTGATATATTTCTACATCTGCTAAGTACGGCAAGCAAATATTGGCATATCGAACCCAGAACCGCGAGATCACCGCGAACAGATGTTAACCACTGAGCAACGTAATTGTGAAACGTGCCTCAACTTTCACTCGTTTAAAGGATACATGTGTTTAATAAAAACTATTCGAATCAAGGACGATAGTTTCTAACGTATTGGTATTTGGCACATCCCTTTTTGGTTAAGGATCACAAGTGGTTTAACTCGTACGAGTTCGTGATCCTTTTAAGCATTGCTTTTATAAGGCATAAATCCTACACGAAAGATAGGCACTCAGACTTCAAGTTGCGGAAGATAGCCCGTTTCACCAATAGCAAGGCATATATTAACACAATTTAGCGAAATAATGTTATATCTATAAGTCCGTAGAAGTCCATGTTGAAGCAAGCTAAAGCTCTACTGGGACGATTGAGCTACCACCATGGGCTCACAGAAGACTCAGCGTGAAATCGTAGTTTTACTTGAAAATATACCTACTTTTACTGTGTTTCGCTGAGACCCACCGTAGTAGCTGCGTCGTCCGCTATATCATATATATTTTTCAATTCTTGTATTTAGGGATTTGAAATTGCTATTACTTTATAGCTTAGATGCGTTTTTATGTTAGTTCAATCCCATGTTATATTGCAACGAAATAAAATTACATGAAATATATTGTCGGTACGAGTTTTAAATTCAGGATGCCTAATAAATAATGCAAAATGAATGCGTTAGAACTAATAAATGCACTCGTAGATAAAAACTTATTGTACCGATGATAACCAACACCTCGCCTTGATAATAATTTGATACGCTATCAAGATATTTATTTATTTGTCATTGAAAATAATTGGCAGATGTTAGCAATATATCGATTTCTATATTGGAAAAAAAACGGGATTTTTAAAAAATCGCCAATGAAAACAAAGCTGTGATATAATTTTGATTTTCCTGTCTTTCTGGTGAAGCTTTTCATCCGTCGTGATGATTATAATTTTCGTTATTATTGTTATTAGAGGTGTAGATATCATTCGGTCCATCGGATTCTCGAGTTTTAGGGACTGGTTTCCAATTTTTTTGAAGATTCTCAAGTCGTATTGATACGAAAATACTTCTGCTAGCCCCTGACTCCACATAGTGTTACTGCGCTGCACCAAATGCCTTAAAATGTCTTAGTTAATAAATATAAAGGTAAAATATTTTATTGATCGGATAAAAAACTAATTTTTTCTGCGCTAAATAATTGCCTTTAGTCTTTTTTTGTAATAATCGTTTTTGGATACAACAGGCTGACGTATTAGGCAACCAGGCTTGTATTAAATTACGCCTCGCGAACAATACGACGAAAACAACTTTAATATTTTCCTTATTGCTGTTCATTTTGTCATTTCATTGCTCACTTTAAATTGATTTATGTTTGCGACAATTTTCACACGCTTCCGGTTCTTTATGTACTCAGTTTATATATGAAATAACTTTATGACGTGACATATCATACCGGCGCTGGAATTGATGTCCTGTAATACTGGTATTACAGAAACTCACGGGTCCCAAGACAAACGTTACTAAACTCAAAAAGGTTAAGAAAAACAGCTGTTACGAACCAGTTGTTCTTAAAATTTGGTTTGGTAGCGAATGAGTTACTGATGGATTACAAATGACAACCTTGATATTGTCAAGGACCCAGTACATTGTTGATAGTGTTATGTTTTCCGAGTCAAGGTCACGCAGATGGATGACTTGTTGAGCGGGCGCTGCTACACCACAATTTTCTCGTTCTCTATTATGCGTCATGCCCAATGATATGTTTACCGACAATATATTAACCTGCGCTTGACTCACAAGCTGGCAGCCTGTCTCTCGGTCAGTCTCTAAATGGTCGCCGCTCAGTAAAGAGCCCTGCCTCTCTTTTACATATTGTTTTACGTAAACCGCAGAATGTTGATTCAATGAATTATTCATTTAGTACAAAGTGAACAGTGTTGGTGCGAAAAGAATATTAAAATTTACATAGAATGCAAGCCAAGGCCCGTGTGATGTGAAGTGTCTATTACAGTTCTAGTCGGTGATTTGATTAGAGGATAAATAATGTTTTACGCGATAGTATTAGTATTCGGTGCCCTCCTTATCTTTGTATGGAGATTCACTAAAAAACCTCGAGCGCTAACGAAAGTACTAGATGATAATCGAATTGATTACGCTAATGAACGAGAAATAAAGGGGAACGCAGATGATGTTAAGCATAACATCAACAACAATTTGGAAGTACAAGACATTGATATAAAAGAAAGTGTAAATAAAAATTATGAAACAAATACAGTTTGCACTGCGTATGAGACTCAAATAGATTCACCGATTACACTTAAAGAGAGTATAGAAGCAAATTTACGATTTCGTAAATGCATCAAACGTGATAGTCCGCCGAAAGAGCGGCTTGCGGAGTTCTTAGAGAAGACAGTTCTCAATGAAGATAAGCTACAGTCCATTTTTGAGAACCTATCATTAGCGCAATGTGATATACCAAGTGTGAATGATACAAAACAAATACCAAAACAGGAAGAACTTGATATTCCAAAGGTTCTAAAATCTGTGGAAATTGTAAATGAGAAAACAGATGTTAAAGACGATGAAGTTAGAGAAATATCCAAACCGCTGTTGCTGCGAAGATTACAGAAACAGTCGGGCATACCAGCCGGTATTAACTTCGGCTCTCTTATTGGAGAGCTTAAGAATAAAACACGCAATGCGAGCAACGGGGCACTAAAACCAGTGTTTAGAAAATTTGACGTCGACACTGTCGATAATGTTCAAGACGTAAGTATCTTAAATGATAAAACTTCGCGATATTTTTTATGGTTTTATGACTTATTGCTTAATAAAAGTGGATGTATTTAGAATGAAACTATTTTATCTATAGTTAATGTGATTTTATAATGAATATATCAATAATCGGTGGAGCTGCTGAGCGGACAAGCGGACTTAGAGATGTGCGTACGGATTCTGATTCAACTGTTTTAACGAACTCTATTTCCTACCAAAAGTTTATAATATTAATTAATATAATCTCATCAAATTTTACATAAATATTATTTCTAAACGCAAAGATACGATGTTCATAGCATATCTCAGCTTCCTGGCAACCCACGCAGTTTGCGAACGATGCCACCATACCGACAATAATATTACGCATTTAGTTTAATAATAAAATACAGAAGGCATCCTGTTATGACTTGTATTTCTGAAAATATATTATTTATAATACTGTATTAATAATTATAATTACTTGCTAACGGTAAGCTAACTGACTGTATTTAGTATCTACTTAACACACACATCGTGAAAAATTTGTTCAGTTTTTAAATACATTGCAAGTTACAACCTAGAAAAAAGTAGTGAACTTCAAATTGTACTAAAATTTAACTCATTGGTATGGTTCTCGCGTGTCTCATATTCAACGGTTTTTGAGTACAGTTCGTGGGGAATAGTGTTGCCTAAATGCAAGACCAAGACCAAGACCGTCTAATTTTAGCAAGACCAAGACTGACCGTGTAAGACTTGAGCAAAAACAAGACTAAGCCTGCAAGACTCTTGCGTCT
>DWCF01006217.1:0-12798 GCA_018230265.1 Delias oraia
TATGTACATGTTTAAACACATTGCTTGTTCAAAATTACCTGAGTATATATTGTAATTTGTTTCAATAAAAAATATTTAAAAAATAATTATGACTAAGTGGGTTCAAGAACGTCAAGAAGTTCGATATATATATATATATATATATCGATTTTTAATTTTTTTAATGCAATACGACATATTGACAGAATAAACAATTATTTCGAAATTTTGCAATTTTTAATACGCGACATATATATATGTATGACGGTAAATTTGATTTGTTTTTTGAAAATAAAATCACGTATATTCAAGATTCAATCAAACGAGGAAGTTGTAAATTACACCATATTATATGTTTATTTAATTTAATATTATTTCTGGTTTTTTTTCTATTTTATTGATATTCTTGTATTGAGAATGCCAAAGTGTAACTAGTAAATTAATTTAGCGTGAAATGTTATGTAAATGATGAAATTGTTCGTCTAGGCTCTGTTATTAACTACACAATTGCAGCGTCCCGAAGTTTCACAGATTAGCGTCACTTTTGTACATGTCCAAATATATCCTGATAAATATCTGATATAAACTGTGGTTTCATTTTAATTCCTTGTTAGTGGTTATTTTTGTACAATTGGTATTCAAAATTGCTTATTTGATGCAAGTCTTGTGTTTATCCGGAAATTTGATAAAGTTAGATTTTTTAATAAATGGATCGTGGGCTTGTCAAGAAATTTTGTCGCGACTAGCGCAAGAGCGTCTTTTAGTGACACGAACCTCGGCGTGGGCCGTATTGGGTCCGTCTGAGCGGCCTGACAGTGGCTCACCCAGGTAAGGCTGGTAGCGAAGACCACCATCACCTATGATGGGTCTCGTAAATAAAGCAACGATTATAACTAAGATAGTTAATAGTTAAACGTAGTAAGTACTTCTTGAAATTTCACTGAAATATCGAAGCTAATGTATTCATTATGAATTTCATTGAATTTTAACTTGCGAGAATTGTACACGGAGTAATAAAATTTCACTCTTAAAATTATAAAGATACAACTTTTGCGATGATTTTTATATTAAAATAATTATACAATTAAAATAGATTAATTAGAGCCGCTTAATTATAAAGTATTCGTTCATAATAAAAATAAACTAAATATGTACTTACGTTTGGTAGGTGAGGACTCATTATAAATAATGAGCGAAGCTAAAAATATACTCTGTAAAAATATGTCATTTTTAAATAACGTTTTTCATGCTAATCTTGAATTTAATGTGTTACTTATTACTGTTCGCTTATTGCTAATTAAATAATTTAAAAAATATAAATTTCTTACTGCATTGTAATTTTCGAATGATATTTTATTATTTGGAAACAATTTCTAAATAAGTTTGATCACCAAATTTTGTTAAATTTGATTAAAATGTAATAACATAACTGGATGGATGGATGGAAGCTGTCATCAAAGCAAGAGGAGTAAACACTAGATTTGAAGGACTTATTTGTAATTTTATTTAATGTTTTTAATTTTATTTTTTGTAACTTTGTCCCTTTTTAATTTTTTCATATTAAATTAAATATTAAATAGAAACACATACACAAGTTTTTAATTTCTATTCTACAACCATACCCTTACAAAAGTAACCCTTGTAAAAGTTTTTTAAAGCTGCTATTATAAAAGGTGCGATTTTTTTAACGCCGAATAGTCTTTGACCGTATTAACATTGATAAACTTTATATATTTAAATATTACTTTGAATTTATATTAAATATTTTACCTTATAAAATACAGTAGGTATACATATACATACTAGTATATCGCGATTACTACGAGATATCGGCACGTAAGTGGGAACATATGGATACCGAGACCCCTTGGGAATCGTAAAGCTGTAAGCATCGGAATGAAAACTTACTGGGTCAGAATATTAAATAATCCTATTCCCCTGTTTGTGTGTTAGTAGGTCTCGTTTAAGGGACCCAAGGAAATAAAAAAGAAATAAAGGGTCGCTTCTCTTCGAATAAGTCTCTTTAACATGCTTTTTATTTTACGTACTATATCTGTCACAATATAAACTACATAGAAAAATTTAATTCTTTCATACGTGAAAGTATAATTTTAAATAACTCATAAAAATGCTTTCTAAAAACATCACGATCATAAAAACTTTGACCGTATTGTATCGGTTCATTCGATGAGAAATTTTTACTCCAAACTTATGTCAACTTATGAGTTCATTATTTATTCTAATTATATATAATATATTTATAATCATAATATTATATGTAATATAATATAATATATGCGATTAAATATAATCAGTTGATTTAAGCGGATAGTTCGGTATTTATAAACTGATTTAGTCAGGAAACAATTACATTAGAATTACACTTAAAAAAGGAATGAAATGCAATTTCTTTAATTTTAAATAACTTCGCAACGAAATTTTACATAACATATCATTCATACACGTGGGAGAGCCATGCTGCAGCATAAGTGGACGCACTAATTGGACCGGTTCGTCCGAAAGGATACCACGGGCTCCCAGAATATTCAGCGTGAATCGGTACTTGTAATGTGTTTCGTAAAGTCAGTGAGGATATCGAAGGCACTTAAGTGGCTAAAAAGCCGACAACATACACAATCCGCGGACTGTGGAGTGGTTGTCCATGGGCGGCGGTGTTCTCTAACTATATTAGAAGGCTAAATAAGAATATGTATAAATAGCAATTTTAATTCGATTAAAATACGCAAAGTTACGGAAAGTAATCAAAAGTCAGAGAGTAATCAATCAATTAAAAATTCAGCACTCTTTCTTATGCACCGTACAACAGTGTAATAAATAAAACAGAATTTGTATTACAATCTCTCAGGGGTAAAATATAGCTAGTAAGGTAAACGTAACAAAATGTTTAAATTATTTATAAAGTTGGCGGACGTTCTTTCAAGCAACATTAAAAAAAACCTAATTCATACTTAATACTTTTTACTACTAACGGAATATACAATCCTATGTTGTCCGACATTACATTATTATTACTAAATCCAACTATACAATAGGCAATAAATATAAAATTGTAACTAAATATTAATCTGCACCTGAATTTTTCCATCTAACATCGAGACAGAATACAAAGATTAATCCACAACTGAACATTTTTAAGGCATTTTGTGCCGCGCACCACCTCTCTGTGGAATCAGCTGCCAGCTATATCCAAACCAATACGACTTGGAGACCTTAAAGAAAAGAGCGTACATATTCCTTAAAGGCCGGCAACGCATCGTGGTCTTGCTGGGCGTGTCCACGCGCGTAGGACCGCCTATCCTAGATGAGCCTTCAGTTCATTTTCATAAATAAAACATATGGATTTGTGTATTTGAATATAAACTGCTGCTTTTCTTATATGATTGATGCCAGTACTGTAAATAAAGCTGTACTAACTACTAACAGAGTATGGCAAACATTGTTTTACCATATAAAGTACAAATAGAGTTTTCACAATGTCAGAATTTTTTATATTTTAGAAAATAACACTTATTGTGACGTAAGTGTATTATAGTTAGACATGCTGTCGCGACATTTTTGTAGGTGTTTATGTTCCATATGTTATATGTGCCTGAAGACGAAAGTCTTCAACCAGTGCGTGTTGCCAGTGTTGACATACGGATCTGAAACGTGGTTGCTTACGATGGGTCTGATGGAGAAGCTCAGAGTCACTCAGCGAGCTATGGAGAGGGCAATGCTCCGAGTCTCGCTGCGAGATTAAATGAGAAATGAGGTTATCCGTAGCCGAACCAAAGTAATCGACATTGCCTCCCGTATTAGTAAGTTGAAGTGGCAATGGGCAGGCCACATCGCTCGACGAACCGACAACAGATGGGGGAGAAAGGTGCTCGAGTAGCGACCGCATACCAGAAAACGCAGAGTGGGACGTCCCGCCACGCGATATAAAGACGATCTCACGAAGATTGCCGGCAACCGCTGGATCGCTCAAGATCGTAATAGTTGGGTGTCTTTGTGGGAGATCTATGTCCAGCTGTGGACTTGATAGGCTGATGATGATGATGATATGTAGATTATGTTGTTCTATAATTAATAAAATGTAATAGTATTCGCACACGATGTTAACTGGAAGTAATGTAGTTTCCCAATGGTGAAGTTTAATGCTTTCAAGTCGTTTCGGAGCATATTTAATTCGAATAAACAAATAATAAAACTTCTCTTTTTTAATACAAATACAGATTTATTTTACTTACGTATAAAGATTCAATACGATTCTAAAATCTAACACTTTCATCAAGCATCGGTGGTTCAGTGGTAGAATGCTCGCCTGCCACGCGGGCGGCCCGGGTTCGATTCCCGGCCGATGCAAGACTTTTTCCACAAATTCGTTCGCTGAAATATTTCTATTAATGCACGGATATCCTTTTATTATCCTCCGGAGTCAGTGACAAAAGAATTTACATAATCCCTTGATACGAACAAAAAGGTTCCGGGACGTGGACAGAACATTTGCCCGGGGCAAAGATATATGATAGCATCTATATTGATATATGTATTTTGGTTTATTGCAAGTCCACATAGAGCGAGGCATATTAATCAAAACATGATACATTGTTTTATTAAATGCTTTTAATGCATAATAGCCCGACTGTTTCTGTCAAATAAATTGACAAATTCTTGTGTTAAATCAATTGTTTTCATTTAATTAAAATAAATTGTAAGTTTTAATATACCATAATGATAACAAAATTTTAACGAGTTATTCTATACAGGTTAATAGTTTTTTTTATGGTATAGCGGACAACGGAGCAAGTGGATGTCCTATATTGTACGAGAACACCGCCCATGAACAACCGCGTTTCAGTCCGCGGATTGGTTGCATTGCCGGCTTTTTATGCCGCTTAAGCGGCACTTTTAAGGGCCTCCGATATCCTCACTTACTTTGCGAAACACAGAATAAATACGGTTTCACGCTGAGTATTCTGTGTCCCGGTGGTATTACTTTGGACTAGCCGGCCCAATTAGTGCGTCCGCATATGCTTCAGCATGGTTCTCCCACGGGTGAAAATAGTTAGTGAATTAGTTTGAGATATTCATTGTATCTGAAAATATATATAAAATAATCTTTATCATTATAAACCAGCATTCAGATAAAACAATTACTGCGTTATAAAAGTAAACATCAAAGCTATTTCTGATAGTAAATGCTCATATGACTTCAATCTTGGGTTATATCACGTAATCTGCAGAGTCTGGGGTGAATGCGGTAAAAAGGCAAGCCATCGACAAACTAATATCTTGCCTCCACTAGAAAGACTCCATTTCTGTGAATATTATACTACGAACGGTCTTTTCTTTTGTTTTATAAAGATTCGAAGTAAATCTATAATATTTGATATATTTATCTATGTATATTATTGTATTATCATAAAAAACATTTTATGATAAATGAAATTATGTGAAATGTTTTGGGTTTTTTTTAATATTAAATGCTTTATCATACTAATGTCTTTATAAGAAAGATTTTGAAGGTTTTAAGGGATCCTATTGTAAAAGCGTATAGCCTTAACTATAAAAGAATAACTTATCTAATTGTAATGTTTATTTAAATAAAAACCTGTAAATATTATGAAATAAATATTCTATTTCTATAAACATATTTAAATGTCTCAATCAGAATGACAGAAACATACACGCATTATGGAACAATTCTTAACATTACGTTAGGTTAGATTTTATAAGTAGGCAAAAGTAAGGACTAAATTAAATTATTATAAAATTTATTTTAATTATAACACGAAAAAAATAAGTTTCTAATTAATTGTCTATGAATAAACTCTACCTCTTTGAGGTCTTTCATTTAACCGCAGTACTACAAAGTATCGCGACACGATAAATTCTGCGTGAATAAGCTGTAACTCGGCTTAAGAACAACTAGGTCACATTAAGTTCGCTCCAGCTCAACTATTGTACAAAATACCCTGAACATGTTAACTTTAAATACAGGTCACTAATAAAAGTTCGTTTTTCGTATGAATTTTTTCATCTGTAAGTAATTTATTACCTTATAAAAACTTAACTATATAATTATTTAACGAGAATGTTTTATTGCGGTCAAACACCGAAACGGTGAATGGAATTATAATCAAATATAACCAAATTAAAGCGGGAAACATATTTTTGTATTAATTTGAGTGGTCTTATTGGTATAAAAATTATATCGTTACTTCTTTGCAATGGCATAATTGAAATATGCATATAATAATATGTATTTAAATATTATATTATTTAAATAATACATATTTAATATTATAATTAGAAATTAATAATCGACTTTTAAATAGCCGAAAAAGACGCTATAAAATACCGTCTTTATGTCATTATAAAAATGTCTTTAATATATTGTCCTTTATTTGATATTGCTTTTGAGTTTTCTCACTAAAAATTAAACTTTTATCATTATAATATTCCGTTGAGTAAAATACTACATCCAATAACATTTTTAGAAATTATTAAAGTATACTTGTATACTTTCGCTTTGAGAGATGAATTTAATATATAAATTAGTGACTGCTTTTAAGATTTTTATAAAGTTTTCTTATAATATAACAAAAAGGCAATGTATTTATGTTTTAAGAGAATCGGTGCGAAACGAGCAGAGGCTCAGCTAGGGCATGCGGTCCTCCGCCCATGGACACCAGCCCATGCAGAACCGCGGGTGCGTAAAAAAATTGTTTTTTAATTAATATTTATTTAATTTATTCTGATTGAATAATTAACTTAGTATATTTAGGTAATTTATAATCTCTTTATATCATAAGTGAGGAGCTGACAAGGATTAAAATTAAATTGTTCAGCAACTCGCTTTTCGTTGAATATTTCAAAGCAATTTGTTGGCTCGGACGTGGACATGAGGATTAAACGTCCAGAATTTCGCTCAATTAGAAAGCTTATGCGGTTTTCTTTTGAAGCACTCATGGATAATTTCTACCGTCAATGTCAAATATGACTTCCGTGATGTATTTTTCCGTAGCATCGGCGTTAAATATTTAATTAAAAAATGTAGCTTATTTCCCGAATTTACAAATTTTAATTTAACTGACCACACATTTTACCTACTATAGTTGAATTTTAGATAGTTTTTTTGTATGAGCCAGTTATTCTCTACTGGTGAGGCCTTTTTTATGCTATAGTGAACAACGAAGCAGTTGGATCTGCTATAAGGTAAGAAAACATCGCCGCCCATGAACAATCGCGCCACAGTCCGTGCATTTGTACCGCGTTGTCTTGTGCGGCACTTTTAAGGGCCTCCCTTCATCCTCACTCACTCTGCAAAACACACAAGCCCGTGGTACTTCAGACGACACGATCCAATTAGTGCGTCAGCATATGCCACTGCATAGCCCTCCCACAGGTGCAACAGTATTGAGACACTAGCCAGGCCACTGTCAAGCCCTTCCAGAGACCGAATAAATTAAATTATAATTTATAATTGTCCCCACAGGCATTCGAGCCCAATACCTCTCACTTCGTGGTAGACCTATTAAACCACTTAGCTATGAGGCTTTCAAAATATATTAGTGTATAGTAACTTTCATATAACCTACTTATTACTTATGAAAATTCATATTACCAAGCATATATTCTTGAGCGAAAAGTTTCCAATATAGAAAGTACATTTCATTTAAAAGTTTACGAAGCTTCCACGTCCCCATTAATGTGGAAAGTAAACGTTTTCTAAAATGGAAACTTTTGCTAAGCTTTAGAGCCGTAAAGGTAAGTTCAAATGGGGTGGTGTAATTAATTTTACATGATAACTTCATCAAGACGATGTTATTAATAATATTATGTAAGTGAATATATTTTTTTTATATAGTTATATATTACTCTATATTTCTATATGGATAATAGTCAAACCTAATGATTATCAATAAATTTTAAGAAATATCTGTTTTTTATTTTAAGATTTTTTATAGTATATGCGACAACGGAGCAGGTGGATCTCCTACATGGAAAGAGAACACCGCCGCCCATGTATAACCACGCTACAGTCCGCCCATTGGTGATGTTGCCAGCTTTTTACGTCACTAAACAGTATTTTCAAGGGCCTCAAGCAGTATTTTCAAGGGCCTCCGATATCCTTATTTACTCAGCGTAATAGAGTACAAGTACCGTTTCACGTTGAGCATTCTATGAGCCCGTGGTATCACTTCGGACGAGCCGGTTCAATTAGTGCGTCCGCATATACTTCAGCATGGCTCTGCCAATGCCAAACACACGCAATGCGCAGACAGTGGCGCAGTTGTACATGGGCAACCGTCTTCTCTTACCATACAAGAGACCCACTTGCTCCGTTGTCCGCTATATCATAAAAAAGGTACAATGCTTATTTAATATATAAATATTAAAGATAAGACAACATCAAAATAAATATATAAATAAATGTCTAATCTCATAAAGACTTGTCCTTGCTGACTTTGCTAAGACTTTTAGAGGTTAACGCTAATCAAAGAGTATAACTCTGGAGAAATAAAGTGAAACAGTAACACAATTTATACAAAGGAATCATATAGAAACAAACAAAAATATTAAACACACAACATTAAAAATAAAATAATGAATATTTATAATTATTAAATCACAAACCACAATTACTGTAACCAAAATTCAAATCGAATTTCAAGTTATAATTCACAAAGTGATCTATAATTTAATTGAAAATTAATATACAAACTTTTGAAGTTTGTTAGAGCGTTTTTTTTTTATTTTATAGCAGACGATGGAGCAGGTGGGTCTCCTATAGTAAGAGAACACCGGCACCCACGAACAACCGCGCCACAGTCCGCGCATTGGTTGTGTTGCCGGTTTTTTACGTCGATTAAGCGACACTGTTAGGGGCCTCCGATATCCTCACTCACACTGCGAAACGCAGGACAAGTACCGTATCACGCTGAGTATTCTGTGAGGTTAAAAATTGAATCTTTTTGCGTTATAAAATTTGCCTGTCGATGTAGCCTCCTCTCATCTCAATATCAATCGACTTTGTGATTCTTCCACCCAATCTCGAAGAACAAGTCACTAACAAAGATTACGTTTTATTCTTAGAAAATACATGAAAATATCTAATCATATTACGGGCTAATCGAAATAGGAATATTTCTTTTGTACACTCACACACTATTTAGTAAATTAGGAATATCATAAAATTATACAGATGTGCCATGAATTAACTATTCAATTCGAATTTCATTAGTATTAGAAAAATAAATGTTTATACTTTCTGTTTACTCCTCGATCACTTAATTCGCAAATTATTTTTATATTAACCTGTAAACTTGAAGACAATATTGTATACACCAGTTAAAATAAAATTGCTTCATTTAAAGACATCTTTACACGACATACTGAAATTTATTTTAAAAGTCAAATAATCCGATTTCCAAAGTATTTAGTGCATAGAAAATGTTAAAAAATGAACATGGTTAAAATTTTGATGTATAGAGTGCTATTGTGCTAGCGTCTAGCACAATAGCAGCCTTCACGTAGTCGAGACTAGCAGCTAGATTATGTGGTATTCACTGATCGATTTTTGAGTATTCGTAGCGTCGACAACATATTGGTGAGAATTATCCATAAACTTGATAAAATCCATAACAATGCTCACCCGTGGGAGAGCCATGCTAAAGCATATTCGGACGCTCTAATTGAGCCGGCTCATTTAAAGTGTTACCACGGGCTCACAGAACACTCAGCGTGAAACGGTATTTGTACTATGTTTCGTAGAGTAAGTGAGTATATCGGAAGCCCTTAAGAATGCCGCTTAAACGGCGTAAAAAAGTAAATAACACAACCAATGCGCGGTTTGTGAAGCAGTTGCTCATGGGCAGCGGTTTTCTCTTACCATATAGGAGACCCACCTGCTCTGTTGGCCGCAATAGATTAAAAACAACACGACAGTCTTAGCTAGACTAGTAGATTTATATATAGGTGTAGAGGTCACAATTTATGCATACACGTGCTGCTAACGTAACAAACCGAGACAAACGGTCCTGAATAAAACAGCCCTTGAATTTTATATGTAGATGTACATACCTACGGTGCTACGGCGTCGTAGCGCGGACTACGGACTACGTAATATCCCGATGTGAAAATATAAATGAGATGGAGGTGAGCGAAACTAGAGCAATTGAATTTTAGCAACCAACGTCTTATAACACATATATTGGAAATTGCTTACTGCCTTAATTAATGACGAAATTCAAGTTTCGAAAAATCTTTTAGGTGGATTTTTATAAAATCAGGATGTTTACTAAGTGCAAGTAGTCTACCGCCTGTGGGCTCGTAAGTTCAGCTGAGGATGCTTTGCTTGGCTTTGCTATTCATTTAGTATTTCTTAACTGAATTATAACAGTACATAGTAATTGTTTAAATACCGGAAATAAGTGTAAATAAAAGTAAACAACACAAACACCCACATCCATAAACAAAAGTAGTTGATTATAATAGGCCCATAAAACACGCGCTAGCGAAAATATTGCGAGCGGCGAGTCACAAACAATATCACGGAGAACAAAGTGGGTCGGAGACTTATAAATATTGTACTTATAAAGATTCACGGTCCCTGAACAACTCTTAAACAGTATTTTACAAAGCGGTCAAAGGAATACAGTAGAAACGACTTAAAGGCACAAAAGAAAAGAAGCATTGATTCAATTTCTACTTTCTTAAGAGATTTAATGTATTCATACTTTAAAATTCTAAAGTTAATTATCTTTATTTATTAAAATCAGACGAAGGCCGCGAATAAGGCACTGCGATTTTTATTGTGTAACATAGCGGAGAAAGCTTCTTCTGTAGTAAGAGATCACGGCTGCCCACAGACGACCGCGCCACAATCCGGGATTTGGTTGTTTTGCCAGCTTTATACGAAATTTGAGCGGTAAAATTTCACGAGCCTCTGATATTTTACTCACTTACCGAAACATAGTATAAGTTTACGCTGGTATTTTGTGAGTCCTTTGTATTTAGTTCAACGAACATTAAGACATTCAACCTGTACTATCAAGCCCTCCCAAAGGCCGGATAAATATATTTTTATTCAGAACGGGGTTTCTATCCTTGACTTCACAGTAGCTTAGAAGACTTTTTAAAAATTCATTACACAATACGGATATTTACTTATAAATAAGATATTGTTATTCATCTTAATATAAAATAAAATATTTAATATGCACCGTATTTTTAATGAAAATCGTAAGCCCATCGTAAGCTTGCACCGGATGAAAACCCAGCGGTCGCGTCGGCGGAATGAAACGTAATAACGTTTCTGTTATACGCAAATTCATTTCCACAACATTTTGCAAATTGTTTTAAATTTTTAATTCGTCTCGTTGCTGTACGTTAATTTTTATATTGAAATGTTGATTTACGGAATAATAAATAACTATTAAAACATGTTTTACAATGAAAATGTTTCGCTTTAACATTTTTCGTGCATTTTCAATGTTTCATTGTACGCTAGTTTCAATGTTATATCTACAATTATAAGACTGAATGTGCTTATTTTTAAGCCTACATTTAGCAATTATTTGCTTAATAGGGTATTAATAATTATTTTATCTGTTAGTAAACAGCCGTAAAACGCCGTAAACTTATTTACTATAAATATCGGAAGGGAAACGATAAAAGTTCTCCTCCAGTATAACTGGTTGTTCCCCATGGACACATCCTGCCCGAGCAGGACTGCGGTTGCGTTGCCGGCCTTATGGAGATAGGCATTCCCTTATTTTAAAAGTCTTCTCTCGTTTTTAAAGTCGCCAAGACTTATTGATATTCATATCTTAGTGAACTCTCAACCATTATTTTTTCAATTATATGTTATATTTCTTAGTTTTTTTAAATTTAATTAATTTTAATTTAGCGGATTAGGCGTGAAATTTTTCTTTATATAAATAATTGCGAAATGTCAACAAATCGTTAACCAATAACCCAAAGTAGTAACTGCTGAGGGCAATGTTTCTTTCAAGCCCTAAGCATCCCTTTGTATTGTGGAGCACGTATTCAATCAAAGAATTGCTTTGGTCACTAGACCTTTTATTTATAACGCACTTTGCGATGTCGCAAGTGCACTTCGTCTTGTTTAAAAGGCTCGATCGAGGCGGCATTGTATGCTGTTCGCTTGTGAGACAATCTCGTTCAAGAATCAAATAACGTATTATATAAAAGATTATATAATACGTTATATAATCTATATATATATATAAAAGATGGTTTGATGTCACTTTTATGTAAAAAGAGCTGTCATCATCATCCTATCAAGTCCTCGGCTGGATATAGGCCTTCCGCAAAAAAGTGTAGTATTCAACAATAAAGACTGGTGCGGTTATCCATGGCTGATGGAATATTCTTACCATATAGGAGGCCCACCTGCTCCGTTGTCCGCTATAGCATAAAAAAAATATTTTTATTTACAACAATTCTTTCTCAACCACATTTAGTGCATGATTGATTTATTGATTTATTGACATTTTGATCTTTTCATCATATATATATATCCTCAGATAAAATTGGTTTACCTAATAATGTCGCGAGTTGCGGAAACCAGCCCGTCTTATAATTATACCCATGTATATTTGCAAATAACCCCCCTATGACCAAGCGTCTTTAGGGGAGTCCTATGTCCAGCAGTGGACTTGAATAGGCTGATGATGATGATGATGAAGCACATTATTTACAAGTTTGTAATTAATATTATGATAGTTGCAATTGTTGACATTGTTCTAATTATAACGCCTAACATTATAACGCTTTTCTATAAAAATA
>DWCF01006218.1:0-12796 GCA_018230265.1 Delias oraia
TCCACTGCTGGACATAGGCCTCCCCCAAAGACTCCCACCCGTTGCGATCTTGAGCGTTTAGTACTCATATTGCACAAAATCCAGAGAAAACTACACATCGACGATACTTGCGGCCCTTTAATGCATATGTAAAATGAATATGCATCTTGTTAAGTAATGTAAAGATAACATCAGTAATTGATCAATATGTGGGTAAAAATAAAATTTTAGTAACAATATGAAATACTCTTTCATTAAATGCATTTAAGTGGATTTTATTAAGTACGATCCAATTATTGAACAAATCTGTGCTGAGCATAATTAAAAATAATATACCTAGTTGATTTTTTAATGATAGCTTCTTTGGAAAACGTTCATCTGAAAGGATCTCAGTTCAATCTCGGTTGCAGGCTCTTAAGCTCTGTATTTCAAGAATATTGCAGTTTTATGGCTACGCCAGTACGTGAGTGCTATGAAGTGAAAGAAAAAGTTGGCGACAATTTACAACAGATGTTAAAGAGAGCCTACAGCTTCAAGTTAAAAGGGTAGGATCATTCTCACCATCGACGTCAGAGTATATAATACTAAAATATCCTTTACAAAAAGTATTTGCCAGATACGATCTGATGAAAATAATCTAGACACCAGGATATGATAGTTTACTTAATTGAATAGTCTAACATTGTGGAAAAGATAGATTACAACCATAGAAGCAACACCATTAAGTTTCAATTTAATTTGATAACCGAGAATCCAATTAGTAAGTGCATCAACACCGTAGCTTGAGTACTATTGAGTTTCGTGAAATTACAAATGAGATAATGATAATTTGAATTTAATGATGAGGTTGAGGAGATATTCTGATATCTGTACATAGTTTTTATTAGCTATTCTTGTGTTTTCATCTAAGCAAGTAAATAGTAGTTTATTTTCTATGAAAAAAAAACGTTATAGATAAGCGATACTGCGGCAAAAGTCCAACTATGTTTTAAAATTTTCAGAAATATAAGCATAACGTCCAAACATTACAAATAACGAAATACATTTCACATATTAGACGATACCTAAATTCTATTCGTGGTAAATGGTACGTGGATCGTGTATTTTATCAAGTGATTTAAGATAAACAAGGACTAAAGAAAATCAATTCCAAAGTGTCCTGATTCAGATAGGAAGTGAAATGTGGGTTCAGTCTACTGTTGAAGATAGATTTAACTCTGAGGATACCATGAAAATTTTTTAAGTCGTACGCTGCTTAAATTCTCAAGTATCATCGTGGTATCAAAACGATTTTTACAATATATACAATATAAATATAAAGCCATTATATAATTTGAAAATATATAAAAGTCTTATTTACTTAGGTTTATATATCAAAAATATTTAAATCTAAGTAACTATTACAAGACACTATGGTAATTTTATAGTAATTTAACATTATGAAGATTTATTCGAAACTATTCATGAGAGCTAGACTTTTTGTCATTGAAATATTATCAAGTCAACTTTTTATACGTAGTCAAGGTTTCGAGAATAAACTAACATCTTATAAATGTCCCATGAGTCAATATCAATTCATCAATTTTAGTAGCGCGAAAGGCTCTATGATCAATTCCGAGGAAAACCTGTATGTACCTTTTTTGTATTTTGTGACAAAAAAGTGAAGTCCCCTTGCCACTAATACTATCAGAACTTACTTGATTGTTAAAAAGGACTACAAAGTTTTAATTTAATTAAATTCTTAACTGTAACTTAAAAAAAATTTAACACTTATCTTATGAAATCCAAAATGGGTAAACATATTTTAATTAATAGATTTCCCAAGAATTTACATCCATATTTAAATCCTTCCTTACCTGGACAAGAATAATTCGGAAAAAACACTTTGCAAAGAATATAAAGACAAAATATCTACAGTAAACAGATGACTTTTCCAATAAGTTTTTTGCCTCATGATTTATGTTAGGTATGCTTAGAACATTTTCTATGAGAAATAGGTTGACATTTCCGTTCTGAGGTAGAATTTTTATATTTGGAATATGTATAGATATAGATCTGTTGTGAAATAATGTTCATTGTTTGAAACAGAACCCTCCATTTATTAAATTATATCGGAAAAAGCAAAACGTTGAAAATGGTTTTCATTTCACAAAAATCTCAGTAGATTTTAATGGCGATTTATGATTTATTCAAAGTCTAATATGAAATTCCTTTTAGCTTTTCAATTGGGTCCTGTAACAAACTTAATACATTAAGTTTAAGCTAAATAAAATGTAATTGATGAGAAAAGGGGGTTTTATTAGTGAAATTTGAAACCTATTTTTCTATTTGTTTGTAAACTTAAATATATAATCTTACCAACTCCACTTTAAAATGTATTGATTCACCACCTGAGAGCTTGATCCAAAGAACCAGAGAATAGTTGCACTGGAGAACTTTGAGGAAAGGCTTTGTTAAGTTGAATTGGCAGTGGCTTTGTCTGGTTTGATTTGGAAGTAAAACGTAATACCTTATGGTAACTTGAAAATACCAACATCATTTTACACATCATTTAATGTAAGGAATTTTCTAAGAATATCGTTTTTTACTTGGTACAAATTCAGATGAAGGATATTTTCGTATACGTCCCAACGTGGCTGAAACGAAAATAGAGGTTGATAAATCGATTGACTAAGTTCATGTGTCAGATATATATTGGATGATCGTTACTCTTAGACATTATAATATCGATTTATACTTTTTTTAGTACTGTGAATCTTATAGAACTTGCTTTCTATGCTAACTTATTTATAATTTAAAATTCTAACAAAATGTAACTTAATTACGTATTTCATATACATGTAATGATACCATGGGCTCACAGAATACTCAGCGTGATATGGTATTTAAATCAGTACTTCTACCGTTTCTCTGAGTGAGTGAGAATATCGGAGGCCTGGAAAATGGCGTATAAAGCCGGCAACACAACCAATGCGCGAACTATAACGCAGTTGTCCATGGGGCTGGCGTTCTCTTACCATATAGGACACCCATCTCCGTTGTCCGGTTTACAATTTAAAAAATCGAACGAAGCGAACTTTTCAACATGAATTGTTTCAAACCTGTTGTTGAATAGAACATACGCTACATTTTCAATTCACAGTGTTTACCGCAATCTGGAAACTCATGGTTATTTAGCAATTAACTAAGCGGATTTCAGCTTTAAAGGTTCTGATTATGTACATTTTGATGAGCAATTTATATTATCTGACTGCAGTGCGACCAATCGATGTGATTATTATAAATATTGACAATTTTAAACGATATGTCTCATGTATGTAAGAAATATGTCTCAAAAAATGAACTCAGCTCATTTAATTGAAAAAAGTTATAAAGAGACTCGTTTTTGCATAATGTATAAATTTTTTACACTGTTTATAAAACATTAGTTATCGATAAAATAGGCAGACGTGATTTTTTGCTATATTGTACAATAATATTATATATTTATTATTATATGTTTTGCAATTTAGAGAAGAAATGGTATGGGTGAAGATACTGTGAAATACATCATAGGAATTGCATAAAGTGTGCCAAAGATCCTTTGACCATTCATGCTTTGAACTTTCAACAATAAATCGTTTGATATTGAATGTGTGAATGTAAAGCTATTTGAAAAACTTACGTCTTGCTTTCACGTTATATAATATTTAGTATGTTAACTATAACCTATTAAAATACTACAAAAAAAACTAAAAAGCACTTTTCTGTACATACCTAGGTATTAAGTTTATTTAAGTAAGGCATACCTTTTTTAAACTTTATAATTTTCGCCTTTCGAATCACTTAATAATAATATTTCGAGTCCAATAGGAAAATATTAACACATAGAGTTTAATAATTTAATAAAATTAGCATACTTTTGCGATTATAATATAATATAGACCTTCTGTCCAGGACGTCCTTTAATAACTCTAACTCTAACTAAATAAAAATCCTTTAAACGTAATTTTAAAAGGCAAAAATTGTATCTCGCTGCAAAAAAAAACAACAAAACATGATTTAACCTGAATATGATAAATATGTATAAATTCTTTGTCTTTTTACTAGCATTAGTCTGAGCATAGACGAAACTTTGGTTCCTAATGAGTTTACAAACTTATTTAGTAAATATATATCTCACGCTCAAACTACGAAACTAAAACACAGCAAATTGGTAGCACTATTCAGTGTTTGTTTTAGCTCGTTCCCTATCTTGAAACTAGTACAGGGTAGAAACTTGAATCTGACGCTACTTAGTATTGATCCGCTGCTTGCAAATCCAATATAATAATTTGTAATACTTTCTAATGATGAGTACACATAGCTTTTCCTCTCCATTTACTCTCTTTATATTAGATTATTTCGTTGTTTTGTTATTTTGTTTATTTATATTTATAATTGTATCGCCTGGTTTTTATTTTGTTTTTATTCTATAGCCGACAACGGAGCAGATGGATCTTCTATAAGGAAAAAGAACACCGCCACCCATGAATAACCACGCCATAGTCCGCGCATTGGTTGTGTTACCGATTTTTTACGCCGCTTAAGCGGTACTTTCAATGGCCTCGGATATTCTCACTCTGCGAAATACAGTACAAGTACCGTTTCACGCTCAGTATTTTGTGAGCCCATGGTATCACTTCGGACGAACCGGCCCAATTAGTGCGTCAGCATGACTCTCCACGGGTGAAGCATTATTATCCGTGCGTTTACATTTTTTAAATAGAATATATGTTTTTACTATAAATAAATTTAGTTAATTTTACGACGTAGACAAAGTTCCCTTCACATTATAATTTACAAAGCTATAATAGAACGGTAAGTTAAGATTTTTTAAATTGATGTATGTATAATATTTAGTTATTGTTTTGGTTTCAAACGACACTTAACATTAATTCATAGTTGAACGTTTAAGTAATTGGACAGTGTGTTAGCAACTTACCTACGCATTACAGCAAATGTGTGTAACATGAAATATCTACCATTAAACTCGTTATCCAGCATCAAAATATTAAACGTCCATCCATTTGACGTAGAGCCTAAAAAGTAAAAAGCTAAAAGTGTTCAAAGCTGAACAGAAACATAATTGACGATAAAATAAGCCCAGAAAATTTAATATTTGAGTGTTGATCGTGGCGTCCAAACAAAAACACGATCAAAGCATACATCTCAAGGGTCTTTATTTTACGATGCCGTATTCAAAGTAAACTGTTTATGGCAGCGGTCTGAAGTTTATCCCTTATTACGAAGTCTTACTTTTTGTGTTATTTTTGCAAGTAGTTCAATATGTCTGTATGTTATCTCTCTTTCACAATCTATTATTTTATTTGTGAACACCAGAGAACTATAATAAAAGTACATTTCTAGTAACCACATTATATAAAACCATGAATCATAAAATTGAAAAATATATTTAAAAACATGTATTTTTATTATTTTATTAAATGTTGTTTAAAGTAATGAAAAACATATATCTCTATCTCACCATTATTTTTGATGTTAAACTCGTAATCCTAGTAACTAAAGCTGAATTTAATAAAATAAATATTGACAATTTGTAACATTTTCTGTGTTTTATAATGTAAAATAATGTATCATTCAATATATTGAAATTAAATTTATTCATTAATCCGATGAGTGCAATTAAAAAGGGTGTCCGGACTTTAAAATTGATGACGTCTGACACATTTTTAGGCATCCTACTCGTTACATTTTATCACATAATAAACTAATATAAATTTATTGAATCAGAGGTAAGTTCAAATACTGCTGCCGAAACTTTAGAGTTAGACAATAAGATATTAGAAGGATACATTTTAAACCTAGTTCCTTTTTTATAATGATAACGAATGATCCATTTTTACATGTTTTATAGTATAGCGGACAACGGAGTAGGTGTTAGTCCTATATGATAAGAGAACACCGCCGCACATAGACAACCGCGCCGCAGTCCGCGCATTGGTTGTGTAACCGACTTTTTACGCCACTAATGCGGCATTTTTAAGGGCCTCCGATATCCTCACTCACTAAGCGAAAGTCAGTACAAGTACCGTTTCACGCTGAGTATTCTGTGAGCTCGTGGACGAGTCAGCCCATTTAGTGCGTCAGCATATGCTTCAGTTGGCTCTCACACGGGTAAAGCGAAGTATTCTAAAAGATCACCGCCGTCCTTGGATAACCGCTTTTTTACTGTTCTAAATAATGTTTTTATAAATTAATCAGTTCCAGTTTATGTAAAATTCTTTTGTGAATTACTCTGCAAATATATACCATGTTAAACTTTTCCTAAACAGAATGTGAATTTCCAATGTACTATTGGATAAAAGTAAGATTATTTTAGAGTTTCACAAGAAAATTCGATTTAACTTGAAAAGCAATATACGTCTTCTCAAGCAAATAATTCTATTTAACTTTTAGTAAGTTTTTATATAAGTTTAAGATTGATAATAAATAATTGTACATAATTGTTTACTAAACGGTAGTTTACGGGAAATATTTTGCAATTCACCAACACATTTGCTGTGCTTGAAGTGTTTGCCTTGAACTCGGCTTATATTGCATTGGCGACATAGGACCCATTTCCGTTCTATTTTCACGATTTTTAGCCAAACTGCGTTCGTACGTAGTCGTCATTGCCAAGCCAATATTCAATAGCTTGAAAATTTGGCTAGAGCAGGCTTTTCACAGAATTCTAGGAGTTTCAATATGGGTTCAATAGGAACAAGCTTCTGGAAAACTAAACAACTTTTTGGTATAGCAGTTCAGATTTTCGCTCAATTATTAACGTTTAATTATAACGCTGCCAGGAATTTTATGATAAGTGTTATTAAATAAAACGCGAGAAATAGAATACTAATTAATTATTACTGTATTTATTATTAAAGCAATAGTAATACAAGAGGTATTACTATAGCAATAGTATTACTATTGCTTTAATAAGTTAACCGATTATCGAAATCAGCATTTTTAAAGACTATTAAGTATTGAGAGTTTTTCATTGTATTACTATTTTTTATATGGTTTATTTCTATAAAAATACAAGATTATTTTTGGACACGTCAACACACATACAATACTTTAGATAACACTTAGAATTAAAATACATAATATCAGTCAAGTCACTTAATTTTTTGAAAATACTAAATTTAGTAGTTGTAATTATTTTGACGGTTTTGAAGCAGGTTCAGTCCTAGGATTTTTTATCTTCCACATCTGACATTTTGTATTAAGCCTGTTTTAAATTTGTTCACAGATAATTTATCGTTGGTGTTGTAACACAGATTTTACATAAATATTATTACAATTTAGTATATATAAATTGCAAACCACTAAAGCTATCGACCACAACGTCTCAATAGCATTAACTTCGTTATACAAAGTCAATATATTGCACTATTTGAATTCAAACAATGTTCGAAGTGTCCGCATAACCGCATACCTACTAGTACCTACTGTAAGGAAAGCATAGCATTTGCTTATTAGTTCAAACTACACTCAAGTTGTGTGTTCTAAAGTCAGATATGGTTCCTCTGAGATACTCCTACATATATAAGGATATAAGGAAATTTGTTAAATAACTTAAGCGTAACACGAATTCGTATCTAAACGAGACACTAAAGTGAAGTTTAATTACTGCATTCATATGAAAAAACACTAATTTTTTATCTTTTGTTATATAATGTATGGATTTACAATCAAAACTTTTTTTCAATTGAATAAAGATAATATTGTTTATCTCCGACTGTGCCTAAAAATAAGGAAATGCGTCCAATTTAATCCTAACCAAATATTAATCCTACCAAGCAATTTTGATCAAGAAAAATGAATATAAAGATTAATTTAAGAAGTTTTTGTAACTCGACAGCATGGTATGAACCCATTAAAATTTCTTCTCCGTTCAGCAGAATGAAATGATAAATAATTCATCATTTCATCCTTACTTAGACTAAGTACACCATAATTCACATTCGCGAGCCCTTCCGTGAATACGACATAAAATACAGCCGAGGTAATCCTATCCATCCATGATTTATATCAAGATGGGTCAATGTAACAATTTTCTTAAGCAATATACCATTATTTCACAAACAGATCTTTCACTATCTTCGAAATATTAACTATTTTGACACGACAGTAACTATAGATAACATTTAGTAATCAAATGAATACTAGAACAGCCTGTAAAATCAATTTTCACAAAAGTAACCTAAGCCGAAACATTTACATACACGACATACACGATAAACACATAATGGACTATAATTTATTTTATATTTATAAGGCCAGATAAGGTAGTACAGTTTTTCTATCTTATTGATGTACGTCGTCAAGCTTCGGTTTCGGTTGTCATAGTCTTATTTACTACGCGTATATTATAGAGTTGATAATACCCATTTGATTTAAAATTAACAACCAACAAACAATAATAAATTTATGGTAAAATAAATATTAAAATTGAAGCACCAAATGTTTATATACTTAATATTATAATTATACCTTCTTCATCTATGCCAATATAAGAAAGGCTGTTTTTATAAATGTTAAATTTTTTTAATCAAAGAAAAAAGGAGGAAATACCATTTATATCTCTCAATAGTTCACATGTAATAAAAAGCAATACATTTGCAATACAATTTGTATTTGAATTTATTTATTGTTTATTAAAAATTAGAAATTCGAAGCTTACTGGATATTAACATATATGTTCGGGTACTAATAATATAGAAGCACTGTTTCATTTTATATTTATGCTAGTTAATTACATACTAACAAAACTTTAACTCGTCCGAATTGATACAACGGGCTCATAGAATACTCAGCGAGAAACGGTACTTGTACTGTATTTTGCAGAGTGATTGAGGATATCGGAGGACTCTAAAAATGCCGTTTAAGCGTTTTAAAAATCTAGCAACATAACCAATGCGTGGACTGCGGCGCGGTTGTTCATGGGCGGTAATGTTCTCTTACCGTATAAGAGACCACCGCCGTTATCCGCTCTAGTATAAAAAAACAATTCAAAGCATAGTCATAGTTATTTAAAGACGATACTTACCTATGATATTTTATTTAATGATAATGAGCCATATAAAAAGTTATAAACTTTTCAATTTCAAATCGAACATTAATTAATTGCAAAATAGTCCAAGAGTAACAATCTAGAGAACCAATTTCATACTGAAGAAAATATTGGCCGATGTTTAAATTATCTCATTGTTAATTGGATCTGTACCTTTGATCAAAACAATTTATTCCGTTGTATATATAAAAGCAAAACACTGGAATTGAAAGTCTAGAGTAATTATTAAGAAGCTCGTTTCGTCCGCTTTTCATTTTGAAGATTGATGCTAGTGGAGAAATTAAAGCTTATTTTCAAAGTTCTCATATTTCATTTAGATTATTTGCTCTCGGGAACAACATTCTATTTTAAACTTTACTTCCTTTTAGATTCTCTCTTCTAAAGTATTTAATGATTTTCTTTATCGTGCTTTTGGATTCGGAGTACAATTTCTAAATGCTTTATATGCATTTAGAAATAAACGGACTGTATGCGGATCTAGGTCTTTCGTGTGCTTGAGTAATTAAGTTCCGCTGAGTTGAAACATTAGGTACACTCTTAGTGAATTTTTAAAGATGCAGATGCCAAATTAGTAATATAGATATATAAAGTTACTGATGCGACTTTTAAATTAGATCTATTATTATTTTTTATCATCTCTATTTTAGTACTGGATGCAATATTCATATTTTCATGATTAAAGATATAATTGTCTGTTCTTTACTTATCAAATCAAGTAATCAATCGTAAACAAATATAGATTAAATTAAAAAACAATTGAATATCGGTAAAATTAATTTTACAGTATGTTTTTCGCAAATATTATAGTTAGTGGTAATGGTTATTTTAAAATACTTGACTTTGATATCATGAAACTGCAAGAAAGGAGGAAAGCTTCTTGTTTGGTCATTGCAGTAATTTTATTTTTCTGAAAAAAAATATTTTCCTAAATGGCATTTTTCGCGTAAGAATCTGGATATTATTATGTCGTAAATATTTATAGTCTCTTGAAAGCGGAACCGTTTACTGGAACCTTCCAACATAATATATTACTTATATTTCAGCCAAGCTCTTCATATGAGCGTCGAAAGTTGTTTACGCAACTTTTGATTGCCTTCTTCACTTAGTCTGTTTACTTTTTGCTTTAAATGGAATTATTATGAAACTTTTTTCGTTTGTAGGCATAAATTGATTTTTGGGACGCTGATGCCATCTTGTTACTTTTAATTTATTTTTCGTAATGGATTAAGTTTGACTTTTTCTGTTTATAAAGTTTATTCTTCACCACACGTGCGCCATTATACAGCCTACACAAAAACTAACAAATTTTTATTGAGTTTAGAATATACTGAAGTATATAATTGTGGTATCTCAGGTTCTGTTTACCTTAAAACTGAACACCTAAACCTTAATCACGGTAAATGATACAAGTAAGATTCTTACAGAAAGCCCATGTAATGATTTACAATGAACGAGAAACCTTTCAATTAGATAACAGCTAATTTCTTTAATATTGTAATTAAGATAACAACGGTAGTGAGAAATAATATAACAGTTGACATCTCTTCACGCTCGCCTTCGGTTAATATGATAAGTCAATCACTTAACTGACAATTTGCATGAAAAGTAAATTTTAACGTAAAAATTAACTTACCAGAGTTTTAAGACTCTTGTACGTGATTCTTGAAAAACAAAGCAATCATTTGCATTGTCAAAGCATATTATCAGATGAGCCTTTCTTATTATTGTTCGGATATAAATATCGCAAAGGAGTTTAAAGCTACAAATATTATTCAAGCGTGAAATTCAGACTCATTAAAAAGCCAGCGATAGATTTCGTTTTAGTGAATCCGGTTTTGTGTTTAAACACGCCTTAATTGAAATAATTGTGAATTTTTGCAGATAGAAAAGTTAACGTAAAATATTTTGTGTTTTTTTCATATTTGATGCTTTTTTCTTAGTAAAAATATATTTAAGAACATATTTTTATCGTCTATACATAAGTCAACTATATGTGCAATTGGTATGAATATTAAAGAGATATAATTTACTATTGTGAACAGTTTGCACGTCAACCTTGTGGGAGAGCCATGCTGAAGCATATGCTGACGCACAAATTGGGCCGGCTCTTCGGAAGTGATACTACGGGCTCACAGAATACTCGTATTTCGCAGAGTGAGTCAGGGTATCGGAAGCCCTTAAAAATGCGGCGTAAAAGGTGGCAACACAACTATGCTGGTCTGTGGCGCGGTTATTCATGTGCGACCGTGGGTTACCATATAGGAAACTCACCTGCTCCCTTGTCCGCTATAGAATACAAAAACATAAAAAAATATTAGCATTTTTCCAAGCGATAAGTGCCGACTACGCTACGACTATCGGACGGTTAATAGTTAAGCCGGGAACTGTATTATTTACTAGATTCGTTTATTTCATACATTTCAAAACTTCAAAAGGCGTTTCTAAACTTCAACTTTGGCCAATCACGACGTTTACTTTATCTTAAACTTAGACTTGCTGAGTCATGAAAACCAAATTAAGTTTTAAAATGGAGGAAGAGGTTCTACGAGTAACGGTGATATTGAATATTAACCCTTCTTACTTGACACTGATTACCTTCCTATTTATCCACTAATACACAGAATTTTGATAGTCGACCACTGAACCTTAGTGGAACACAATTGAAAATCTAGTAAACAGGCCAGAAATGGAGAACCAATGCCACGCGAGACAATATTTTAGGCATGTAATTTAATTTGATAGAAAAGACAAATTAATATACATAGCTCTAGTAAAGAAGGCTATGGACAGCCACGTCACGCGCATTCGTTGTGTTGTTGGCTTTTTACGTCACTCAAGCAGCATTTTTAAGGGCCTCCGATATCTTCACTCAGCGAAACATAATAGATAGAAGTACCGTTTCAAATAAAACTACTATTTCACGTTGAGTATTCTGTGACTCTGTGGTTATCACTGACGAGCAGGCCTAATAACTGCATTAGCATAGCTCTACTACGGATGAAACAATATTAAGACACACGCCCGGCCACTGTCAAGCCCTTCCAAAAACCGAATAAATTATAAATTAAATTATAACTATCCGGACCGGAAGTCGAACCCGTGATAGATACCCATACCTCACGCTTCATGGTAGACTTTGAAGATCATTTAGCTATGAGGCTTTATCGAGGATAAAGTTTTGTTAAAACATCCTACGTTAACATATAAGTTACTTTTATCCTACTACCCACAAGGAAAAGTAATGTTATTAGTGTGTTTAATAAATTGCGGATAATCTGCCACGTAATATCAAAACTGTCGAATCGATAGCTTGGCGGTTTTGCCGGATCCAAGGTTATTTTCACCAAAGAATAGGGCTCCTAAATAAACCTACGTCAAATATCGTAGATGTACGGTCGAATGTATATGTCACAGCGTGATTTTAATATTAATTCTACCCTCTATTAATCTATTATATTGAATCTTAAGAGTAGGGGAATATCATCGTATGATAGGGAGGAACAGCCATACACTGTTCAATTCCACTGTACCCCAAGGCGCATTACATAGTAATTCGAAATACAATTTCCGTTGATAGCTAATTTATCACCCTCACCACGCCGCCTTGAGCTCATAAGCAATGGTGTGCGATTTAGAAATAATATATAGTCTATGTTTATTTTTCTTGTTTTGTTATTTAAATATGAACTTCTCATGTATAAAACAGGTAATTAGTATATA
>DWCF01006219.1:0-12794 GCA_018230265.1 Delias oraia
TCATCATCAGCCTATCAAGTCCACTGCTGGACATAGGCCTCCCCCAAAAGGAGGGTGTTTTGCCTTAATCACCACGCATAGTGTAAATATATACATATATATATACATTCTGTGTTCTGGAAGTTTCTTAAGCTGTCATTTCTAATCATCAAAGAAACACACAGATACCCACACCCACACACACAAACAACCAAGTTCTAATTGGTAATATAAATAAGTTTTCATTATTTGTAAAGGTACCCCATTTTTTCAAAAAGTCCTCGCTGAGATCTTTCCTGGCAGGTATAGGTGGAGGTTGTTTCACGCCCTTCATTCGCCATTCCATCAGTTTTTTGTGATAGTCAGCGGACAGCTGGTCTTCAGTGGCCACTGGTCGAGGTGCTGAGATTTAGAAGGTACACATATAGTTCTCCAGTCAGAGCTATCTTGTGACATTATCAGTTCAAAATATCATATAACGGTGTTAAAATTAGTATAGTTTTTCAATGCAATAATAATAAATAATCAAATTTAACTAATTTAATTATTTATTAAATTTGATTTTGAAAACAGCTGTGTAAAAGCCCGCGACACAACCAAAGCGCGGATTGTGGCGCGATTCTCCATGCTCGGTCATGCTGTCATATCCATGTCTCTTACCGACAGAGGAGACCCGCTGACTCCGTTACCCACTTCTATACCATAAAATATCCCTTTTTAAAATCATCTACACACCATGAGACTACGGACAAGCCTTCTGATGTAGGCTTTAGTTTAAATTCAAAATCAAATATAATTATAAAATTCACCCGTGGTAGAGCCAGGTTGAAGCATGTGCTGACGCACAAATTGGGCCGAGTCGTTCGAAGTGATACCAAGGGCTCACAGAGTACTCAGTGTGAAACTGTACTTATACTATGTTTCGCAGAATAAGTGAGGATACCGGAGAACCTTATAAATGCTGTTTAAGCGGCGTAAAAGAACGGCTACACAACCAATGCGCGGACTGTGGCACGGTTGCTTATGGATGGCGGTC
The DNA here is from genome assembly GCA_018230265.1 of Delias oraia. Lineage (NCBI taxonomy): Eukaryota > Metazoa > Arthropoda > Insecta > Lepidoptera > Pieridae > Delias > Delias oraia. The sequence continues at coordinate 1,016 of DWCF01006219.1, forward strand.
GTTTATTACCATATAGGAGACTCATCTGCTCCATTGTCCGCTATAGAATAAAAAAATAATAATAAGTAAATACCTCGTGTATCTTCAGCTTTTCCCGGATGTCTATTCGAGAATTCCCTACAAAGACGCGACTGTAAGGCGGCGTAGTCACGTGCGATTTCATCTCTCACAACACTCGCTTCGCAACCACTGCTAACACCCTCTGTATCTGAAAAATAAATGTCTTTTAAAACATTAACAGATATTTTGATAAATAAATTCATAAAATTCTCATAAATTTTACAAATACCAAATATTAGAATATCTCATTTATTTTTTCTAAAATATAAATTGTCGTGTCAATTTTTGTAATAAAACATACACCGAAACGACTAGACGGATTCTTTGAAATTTTATCTGTATCAATATTCAGTAGGTCTGAGAGCAAAACTTAAAATATTTTTCACATTCCTAAGTGTATGATGGTCCTTCCAAATTTTTTTATTTTTTGAATAAAAGAATTAAATAATCCTAAATTCTCACAATAAGTTCTGTATTTTAATAGAAATATTAGCACTAATTAATTTTCTATTTCTGCTAGTAAAACTAAACCTCTGTTGGATTAGTTTAATAAAAATGATAAGTATGTAACGTATTAACAGTTTTTACGTTCTGTGTACGGCAAATTCTTTTATTGCATACATTTTACAAAGCTGTTTGCCCCATAAAGTTCTACGTATTAGCACAGAAATCACATTAGTAAAGTATAAATTACACAGAACATACATATTCAAATTACTAGGAAATAGATAAGTACTCAAAGAATACTCAGAGTGAAACAGTACTTGTGCTCTGTTTCCCAGAGTGAGTGAGTACAACGGAGGCCCTTAATAGTGCTGCTTAAATACCGGCGTGAAAAACCAGCACCAAGATCAGCGCGGACTGTGGTGCGGTGTTCTCTTACCATAGAATTAAAAAAAAAAGAAAAGTACAGAAAACTCGCTCAAAAACCCGTTTAAAGAAATACCGACTCAAATATCAATGCCTATTATAATCCCCCAGTGCTCTTTCTATCGCGTAACTCGTATCTTTTCCTACCATATCAAGATAACTGTCTCCTTTTAAACAATAATGTAATCTAAATATTAAATTACTACCTTTTTTAATATTCTCTGCTTCACTTTTTATTAATTAGTATGTAGTTTAAATTATAATAAATTCACGTGTAAGGGAAACTTAATCAGATACCTTAATTGAAACAGGCATGATATTAGTTTTTGTATATTATTTAGTTATTTTTGTAAACAAATAAAAAAACTGCAAAATTTGTTTTATTTATTTAATTGACCTATTTGTTGTATAAATCATAGAATATAGGTTCTATAAAAAATTGCTTAAACTATATAAAAACTCGCCCGGTGAGGCTTTACTGATTTTCCCTCGCGATTACTGAGTACGCGAGTGGGACAGGTCTAGTCTTAACAAAAGCAAGTGACTATAAATTTAAAGAAAAGCAAAAATGAAAATATGCTATGGCTTTTCAAAATTAAAATTTCTATCTGTAGCTACAAAACGTAATGTAAAATTTGACAGACGTTATCCGGTATTTCTTTGTCAGAGTGAGAAATTTTCGTATACATTGTGCATTTTAAATTAATCCATACTTAGTTTTCACGTTTCAAAAGGCTTTCTATTATATATTTCATGAAGACAGACTAGAGCGAGAAATACAAAGAAAAAATGTAAGAAATATTTTCTGTATCAAATATTTACATGATAAAACATAATAAGAAATTGTGTTCATATATTTTCAGGAAGTACAAAAAGAAACGGACAAATGCTTTTTAACTTAGTCATTATATTGTTCATGGCTTCTATATTTTATGCTTACGTACGTATCAACATTATCTTAATGTAAAAAGCGCGTTGTAAGGTAAAAACCGACGGGGAAGAAAGGTTCTTGAGTGGCGACCGCGTACCGGAAAACGCAGAGTGGGACGTCCCGCTACACGATGGAAAGACGATCTCACGAAGATCGCGGGAAACCGCTGGACCCAGATCGCTCAAGATCGTAACAGGTGGGCGTATTTGGCCTATGTCCAGCAGTGGACTTGATAGGCTGATGATGATGATGATGAATAACACGGAGGATTTTATTTATACATATATTGTGTAATTTGGCCAAAATATAATAAAAATTATCACATAATTGGGAAAAAATATCCAATTTGTAAGCCATTACACCAAAATACTCGTAATGTATGTTGCAAAAGTCTAAGCGTTAAATTTTCATCAAAAATCTAAAATAGCTTATACAAATCTATATTTTACTAGTAGGTAAGTCGTTATAAAAAGTAAAAATACTATTAAAATTTTCTTGTTTTGTTTTGATATGGAGATACATGACATTCTGGATTGAAATATTTTTTAACCGACATCAAAAATGGAGGTAAGCTTTTAAGTGTATTGGTGTTTCGGATAAGAGAGATTCAAGGATTGCTAAGGGTTCATAATTGGATTCCGTAGGTAGCGTGCTGGGCATGAGCATGTTTCCATGCGAAAACAAAAATAAGGTTACGCTTTTAAGATTTGTATGAACTGAAACAGTATACTAATTTTTGATTCCAGGTTACCCACAATAGAGAATTTTCAGCGACGGCGAGCGCCATTCGCCAGATATGGTCTGGCAGTTGTCGACTATCGTGCCGTCACAGTCAGATCAGTAGTTTCAGTGGGCTGAGCGGTCTGAATGAGTCTGGCACTGCGCGTGAAAGTCCGCCCGGTACCAGCCAGGCAAGGACTAGAAGGGGTTGCGTCTGTGAGCACTGCCCGTGCGCGCTAATTGACAATTTCCTAAGGTATTAATGGATATTAAGGTAATATTTGTGATTTTTTTGTATAAAGTAACTGACCCCGGTAAACAATAATGCTGTGTAAATTATTCGTTTTAATCATTATTATTGTCATTTTTTATGGTGTAGCGAATAACGGAGTAGATGAGTCTCCTACATGATAAGAGAACACAGGGCCCCATGGACAATCGCGCAATGGTTGTGTTGCCGGCTTTTTACGCAACTTAAGCGGCATTTTTTAAGAGCCACCGATATCCTCATTCACTCTGCGAAACACAGTAAGCACCGTTTCAAGAACAACTACCATTTCACGCTGAGTAATCTGTGAGCCCGTGATATAATTTCGGAGGAACCGGCCCAATTAGGACGTCCGCATATGCTTCAGCATGGCTCGCCCACGGGTGAAATAATAATTAAATTAATTAATTAATAATAATATGGATTTTTCTGTTTGTATTTTCAGCACGTGTCGTCCAGTAAGCGAAGCCTACTATGAAACGTTAGACCTGGTATCTTATTACACTTGCTCCATTATGGAAATGGTAAAATCAATTTAAGGATATTTTTATTTGATATAATAAAATTTTTAAATATATATATAGAAAAATTTAAATTCCCGTCTGTTTTACTCAAAATATTTTCTCAAAAATTGACCTTCTTTGTATTTAAACATTTGTAAACCATACATTATTGTGGATTTTTATAGCTGACTGGATATACACAGTATTTTACCAATGTGGCGGATTGCGGGGTATCATGTCAAAGACGGGCACAGGTATTAACATTTATCTATATATTTACTATTACATCCTATTATTTGTATTATAAAACCAATAACTGAGCTAATTTTGTGTTGCCGGCTTTACATATTGTAAAATTATTCTTCCGCACAACACTAGACGTAATTATACGTAAATATAACCATGTAGAATCATATGCTGACTCACTATCTAGGCCGACTCGTTGATGTGATACCAAGGGTCACAGAATACTCATCGCGTATCGGTACTTGTAATGTATTTCGCAGAGTGAGTAAGGATATCGAAGGCCAATAAAGTCCCGCTTAAGCGGTGTAAAAAGCCGGAAACACAACCAACGCGAGGAGTGTGGCTTGGTTGTTCATGGGCAGCGATGTTCTCTTACCATATAACAGACCCACCTGCTCCATTGTCCGCTATAGACTAAAAAAAAACAAAATCGGGAGACAAACCTGAATAAACCATAATAACCTGTTCACATAGAATAAGCTGTTTTCCGCCCATGGATACCTTCATTTACTGCTGGGCTGTGGGTATGCGATAAGTACGTTTTTTTTTGAAAGTCGTATTGGTCTGGCAACATTCCATACAGGTAGCAGATTTCACAGGTTGGTTGTGTATGACACAAAATGCCTTAAACCTCCGTTACAATTTACAACTGTAAACTGCATTTTAAGTGACTTCTAAACCGGTCTCGGCCGGCCCTTGTAGTGCTGAAATGGGGTCTAATGGCGAATATTTGGTGTGCGGATAAACCTTCTATGGATTTTACACACAAATAATATATTGTTTTTGAAATATATGTATTTTTCTTAAATAAATAAAATTAAAAATTGGGAAGAATTGGTTCAAATATACACAAATTAAATATAGATATATCACGTGAAAAACTAAATCTCTTATTTCAGTTATCCACCTCGAGGCAACTAGATTCGTCGCAAAACATAAATTTCGGTGACCCATCCAGGATTTCGGATTCAAGGATTCAGGATTTCAAGACCTCCGGGGCAGTAAAAGGAATGAGGTCACTGATTCTACGACGAAAGTCGGCGACCGAGAGTAGACAATTTTCAGCAGACGAAGGTACAAAGAAGGAGAACCGTCGCTCGTCAGAAGACGATGTACCGAAAAAGAGGAATTTGAGTGTTTTGTCTAACACCGATGAGGCACCGCTGAAATCAAAAAGTTGCTCAAGATGTGTCGAGAAAGGATATACTTGTATGAAGACATGTCCACGTGCGAAGAAAAATTAATCATACGACATTTATTGAATAAATATTTAACTATTTTTTATATTTCTTTATTTCACAAAGTTTCCCAAAACTCAACGATAATCTACCGGGAGAGAGATCAATTTATTCTAGAAATAATAAGAATGCAGATATGTTGGAGGCGACCTGCATCCATCGTCTTTCGGCGGCCTTTACGGTCCATTTTGTGGGTGGATGACCTACGCAGCGCTTGCTAGTCCGTCTCCACTCTAATACTTTTAATTAAGCGATAATAGACATTTTTCCAAAAAATTAAAAATCGTCACCCTTGTTGATATTTTTAAGTACTTTTATCGCAATTTTTCAATTTTTCAGTGATTTTTTTAATAATGTAATCTTAAATATCGGTGCTAATTATCGCAATAACAATTGTTTATTTACTAAAAATATAAGTTTTACTGTGATCACCGCCGCCCATGAACAACCACGCTGCACTGCTTTGGTTGTGTTGCCGGCTGTTTATGCTTAAGCAATATAACCTAAAGGACCTCACTTTGGGAAATAGTACAATTAATAATTCATGCTGATATTCTGTGTGCTGTAAGAGCTGACCATATTAATGTGTCAGCATATGCTGCATGACTACCCCACGGAGGAAACAGTATTAAAGAATTCATCCGGTCATAGCCACGCCCTTTCAAAGATCAAATTCAATTTATACATTTAATTCAGACCGGGAAACGAATCCGACACCTATGGCGTCACTATAACTTCCAACACCATTCACTCATGAGACATTTCAAATATATATGTATATGTATACACATCGTTTATTTATATACATATATAAATTTGAATTCTGAAGTCTATGTGAATTTTCGGGACACATTAATCATTCAATGAATAAAATTCGTTTTGATGCTTTGAAATGATATTTTCTATACAATGGACGGCAAACCAGCAGGAGGCTCACCTAGGGCAAGCGATGATCTTGATGATTTACATTAAAGACTATCCAAAAAGGTTATTGTATCAAAAATAAACAAATATCAATCAAAAACCTAGATTGACAATGTAAAACATAATTTTTTGTTTATTTTCTTAGTTTCGTCTCAAAATTCAACGTATAATTATCACAATATTAAAGTTTAATTGTAGTATGGAATTAGAAAGATGTCCATCCCAAGGTAAGTTTTAATTATACTTCAGAAAGTTTTCATTTAATTATAAAAAATGCATAATCAATATCGTGAATCACGTAAAATATGTGCATACTTATGGTAAAGCGGACAACGGAGCAGGTGGCTCTCCAATATGGTAAGAGAACACCGTCACCGCGCTATAGTCCGCATATTGGTTGTGTTGCCGGCTTTTAACACCGCTAAATGGCATTTTTAAAAGCCTCCAACATCTTTGTCTCTCAGCGAAACACAGTAGAGTTTCAAGTACAACTACCGTTTCACGCTGAGTATTCTGTGAGACCGTGGTATCCATTCGGACGAGCCGACCCAATTAGTTTGTCTGTAAATACTCCAGCATGGCTCTCCCACGGGTGCTAAAATAACAATTGTTGCGATTTTCAGGATTTTCGGCATGTTGCATAATCAAGCCATTGTTAATAATCACAATAGCGTCTTTTATATTGGTAAGCTTTTTTACGATTGTTAATAAACATTTTTAAATATTAATAACTGTATTTTTTATGCTTTACCGGACAACGGACCACGTGGGTCTCCTATATGAGAAGAGAGACTTACTTTTACGCCGCTTAAGCGACACTTTTAAGGGCATCCGATATCCTTGCTCACTTTGCGAAACAAAATACCAGTACCGTTTCATGCTTAGTATTTTGTAAGCCCGATGCATCACTTCGGACGAGCCGGTCCAATTAGTGCGTCGGCATATGCTTCAGCATGGCGGCCCCACAGGTGCGACTTTATTTAAACACTCGCACGGCCACTGTCAAGCCCTTCCAGGGACCGAATAAATTATAAATTTAATTAGAGTTAATAAATCACATAAAATATTTTTCATAAACATATTTGCTATTGCAATTTCAACAGATTACACGGACAGAAGTTTACAACTAAGATTTTTATATTCTTTTTTTTCTTATTTTGTTTTGTTTCGCTAAATAGTTTAGTTTACTAAAGTGTAGTTAAATAATTAAAAAAACTGTTCATTATTTGTTTATTCCACTGTACCTAGACAATCACTTATGCAATATAACTACATTTAATAGACTAAGACTAATTTTTTGTATGAACGGTGGCAAACGAGCATGAGGCTCATCTAGGGCAAGCGGTCCTCCACCCATGGACAGCCCTAGCTGCGGGTGGGTTGCCGGCCTTTAAGAAATATCTAGAAGTAGAAAATATTTAGGTTATTCAAATGAAATATTGTAAATGCAAGTATATTATCACATAGTGTTACTAAAGTTAACTAACACAGACTACGGTTTCAGTATGTGCCCTTGGGAGACCCCAAAGAGAGATGCGGCTCTTCAGAAGTAGCGAAACCAAGATCTGTTAACGCTGTCATATGCCAGCTATACGCATTATCTGTGAAGTATGTTTGACACAGCTTTTTTATGCATTTTGTTTGAATTCCAGGACATTGTCGGTTTAAATTATTTATCTCTGCCATAAGATTCTCGTTGCTAAGTGGTTTAATAAGTCTAACATGCAGCGAGAGGTATCGGGTTTGAATCCCGGTCCAGACTAAACAAATACAGACAGAATAAATTATAATTTAATTTACAATTTAGTCGGTGTCTGGAAGGGCTTGACAGTGGCCGGATGTATTAATAGTGCCGCACCCATGAGAGAGCCATGCTGAAGCATACGCGGAAGCTCTAATTGTGCCGGCTCGTCCTAAGTGATACCACCAGATGCCCGTAAGAATGCCGCTTAGATGGCGTAAAAAGCCGACAACACAACTAATGCATGGGCTGTGGCGCGGTTGTCCATAAGCGGCGGTGTTCTTTATCTATATAGGAGAACCACCTGCTCACTTGTCGCTAACCAAAAGTTTGCTGTGTTTGTCTGTTTTAGACTTTGCATTATTTTGTGTATGTTTTTCAGATTTTATCGTAAAACTATGGAGTTTCTCGAATTTTCTGTTACAATGATCATAGATGTTCTATATGAATTAAAGTTGAAGGTATGTTTGTAATAAAAATAAAATAAATATTAATTGTAAATATTATTTAAAAATTCAGTAATTTGTATTATATGATACGCAGTGACTTCTGTTACTATGAATTAAGTAAGTTTTAATGCCATTAAAATGATTTATTATATAATGGTCGGTCTTTTTAAAGTAAGCAGAGGGTTTTTAAATATTAATATTTGAGTTTAAATTGTTTTGTGGAGAATTGAGGTACCTTTCTAAGATACGATTATCGTTTCAAATTTTATAATAGTTTTGTTGCAATTTTTTTGCAGATTTACACATTTGTGGGAACCATTGACAATAAAGACTTGTGTAGAACTGTCTGCTGTTATGATAGTGTAAGTAATAGTATTTTTAAGAATATAAATTTATATAGGAGAGTAACATATGTTTAAATGTATATTTGTTTTTTATTTTTTGTTCTATATAGACCCACCTGCTCCGTTGTTCGCTATAAAATTAAAAAAAAAGAAAAGATCGGATTTTAGCAAAGTTTATAGAATGTGTAATTATAATATTGAAGTTGTGAATGAGACGCGTTTGGTTTACAGGGAATGTGTGATGCAATGTTTACTGTCTGTCAGGATTAGATTGAGGACTTTAGAAGATTCAAAAGTATGTAAATTTGCAATCAATGAGTTCATAGCGTACGGAGAGTTGTGGTCACTTAACTTCAGAGACTAGGTTTAATAAAAGTAAAAGTTAAAATACGGCGTGATAGGATGAATATCCATGCCCGTGGGAGAGCCATGCTAAAGCATATGCGGGCGCTCCAAATTGGGCCGAATCATCCGAAGTGAGTCCCCCGGGCTCACAGAATACTCATTGTGAAACGGTACTTGTACAATGTTTCGCTGAGCGAGTGCGGATATTAATGGCCCTTAAAATGTCGCTTTAGTGGCGTAAAAAGCCGACAACCAATGCGCGGACTGTGGCGCGGTGTTCATGTGCAATGGTTTTCTCTTACCATATCGGACATTCATCTGCTCCGTTGTCCGCTATATTATAAAAAAGTACCAGAATAAGATAAAATTTGATTTAAACAATTACACTAATTCTTGTATGTGCAATAATGAGAAAGATGTATGTTGTACGCTCAAACTATGTGATTGTATGAATTAGGATGGGTGGTTTATAATTCATTTATTCTAGTTTGGAGTTTATATTTGTCTTAAATGTATGTTTATTTAACAGAATACAATGATGTGCCTAATGTTGTAGGACCAAGAAAGTAAAACGCCCAAGAAAGAGTCTAGACGGCCTGTATGTAACTGTGTTAAGTCCAGATGCGATCGGCGGAAATCTCGTCAAAGTGTAGTGTAAAAGTTTGTCAAAATATAATAAAATGAATGATTTCAAAATATTGTGGAACAAATAAAAAAATATAACCTTTTTTTAATATTTGATATATTATATATAATTGTCTTTAAAATAAGATACAAAGTACTACTTTTTGTTGTGTTTGGACTTTACTACCATTTCACTATGTGATTGAGCTGTAAGAAATGGCTAAAGAAACTTACAGCGGCAAATTTTTTTTTAAAGATTTAACATAATTACAGTTTTATACACAATTATTCATAATTTGCAAACCAATATAACTTGACGACCTTCAAAAAGCCTACACTTACGGCCGGCAGCGCAGTTATGGGTGGGGGTGGCCAAGGGCAGAAGACCGCTTATCCTAGTTTAGCTTCTGTTTATTTGCCTCAATTTTCATTAAAATTGTATGTCGGAGAAAAAAGTTAAATCATAATATTTTAAAAGTAATCCAAGCCGAAGGCAACAGCCAGTTTCCTATAAAGTGGATTTTACGGCGTTTTTATCGTAAACAAGTGGGCAATCATTTGATACAGGAATATCGAGTTATTTTCGTACAACTATTTTCGCGCTATGAGCTTGAAGAATTCGATTTACATAATGTCTGCAATCATATTGGCGAGTATTTCAGTTCATTTGTTTCATTGTCCATTAATTAGGTCAGAACGACTATTATGATACGAAAATAACCGGACTTGAAACTATAACCATTTATTATAATTATAAACTATTATTATTAAACCAGCGATCTGGTACATACTTCGCTACATATAAAACGTTTCAATTTGACAGTAAAATTCCCATAAACAAAATGATCCGCCACATATTCAATTCATTCGTTACAAAATATGTGATAAATGATGAACCTCTGTACCAATTTCATGTAAAATTCACGTAAAGCATCTAAAAACTAGTCCAAACAAAGCCCAAATGGTTTAGATAAGCCCGTTCTTGATTAATAAAGTTGCCATGGAAAAATGGCTTTTTTATATATAGACTTAATTTCAAACAGATAAGCGTAAGTTAATAACATCATTTTGTATGTTTGTTCTTCTGCTACGCCATTACAGTCTAACCACTGAACATTTGATGAAATTTGATACAAATGTTATCTAAATGTAAATGGATGATGTTAAGAATTTTTATGATTCCATTACAAAAAGGCTGTTTTAATAGATTAATTTAATTTCACTAAGATTCAACACTTTAAAACTATTTAAGGGGTGTAGTGGTCACAGATCCGAAGAGCCCATACCCTGGCTCAATCAGCACAAGGCCATGTAAGCAATTTAGATTCGCATCCCAGAATTTGATCTTTAATATCCATGGTTTGATTGTATAGAGCAACAATCTGATACGGTGTAGTGAGTTGATTAAAAACGACGTAGACAAAGTTATAGAAGATGAAATAACTCATAAACTTGGTAATGATCTGGTACAAAGCATTGAAAGGAAATTTCAAGTTGATTTGGAAAGGTTTGAATCATAACTAAATAAACTAGAAGCATAACTATTAACTATATAACTATAATATTAATTATTATATTTTTATATGTATATAATATACTTTATTCTTAGTTTATTGGAATATTACCTTAAAATATTTGAACAACTACAATTTGAATCAATAAATGTAGAAATTAGGTCGGCTAACTCGAAGTGATACCACGGGCTCACAGAATGCTCAAATGAAACGGTACTTGTACTGTATTTCGCTGAGTGAAGATATTAATGGCATTTAAATAATGCCGCTCAAGCGGCGCTAAAAGCCGTCAATTCAACCAAGGCGCGGACTGTGGTGCGGTTTTCCATGTTGTCTTAACAAATAGATGACCCATCTACTCCGTTGTCCATTATACTATAAAAAAAGTAGAAACATCCAGAAAAGTATTAGTTTTATTATGATGACTTCACTACGTTTTTAGATCCGTAGAGATGGTATTGTTAAAAATAAGGTTGCTATTGCAAAATGGAACCCAGCATATTCAAGAAAAACTGCTTCAGATTCAGAGTATGATGGAGATGATCCGAAGTCATGGCGAGGAGGAGGTAGGGCCTTTTCCTAATATTTAAAAATTACATACGGACCGGGAATCGAACACGATACATCTAGCGTTGCGATAGGCTTTAAAGCCCACTTAGCTACGCAGCTAACCCAGTTAGGCCTTATAATTCCATTCCAGTAATGATATATATAAAGACAATTTCTCTTTATGATTTCTCTCTGTAATTACCTAATCATATATCTTAGTTCATTTAAAACATACAATCAAAAATCAGCGGACTTTTATAGTTAATAATAAATTCCTTTACATTTAAAATATATATATATATATATATATATCACTATATGTGATTTTGAGGACGTTTAAATGGTTTTGAATTTGTTTTATAAGTTTTGACATAAGATCATTTCAAAAAACTGTATTTAAGCTACTTTTAATTGATCTTTCACCAGTGTCTACTTTACAACTTAAATCCTATT
>DWCF01006220.1:0-12793 GCA_018230265.1 Delias oraia
ATATTTGTTATTTTGAAATTTTAAAACTAACGACATAAATTTTCGACTCAATTCGTTCCGATTTCACCAATATGGTATAAGCGCCACCTAGTTTAAAAACATATTATTTCAGATACTATTTACACTGAAAGGTATATGGATACACCTGAGGCCAATTCTCTGGCTTACACCGAGTCTTCGTTACTTACGGATTCAGTGGTATGTTCTATAGTTTTACGCTAGATGCCGTAAAACATTTAACATTATCTAACAAATTAAAATTTCATTTTTAAGGTCTTTAAGAGTGGTATACTCAAAATATAAATACTTTGTTGAATGTATATTATAGAACAAGGTTCAAAGTTCAATTTTTTATACCGCAGAAGTAACTTTAAAAATATCCTGTCTGTGATCAAATTTGAAATTTTACAACAAAAAATAAAGCGAATATTTAAGTATTTTTTATTAACCCAGAAAATATTCTCTTAGGTGGAATCGTTTAGGAATAAAAGCTATTTCCTAGTACACGGTACTGAAGATGACAATGTACATTACCAACACTCCATGCTATTGTCACGGCGCTTACAATTGAAGGATATTTACTTTACGCAGATGGTAAGTACTTTTATTTATTCTATAGCAGAAAACGGAGTAGGTGGGTCTCCTATATGGTAAGAGAACACCGCCGCCCAAGCAAACAAACAAGCTCGCCACAGTCAGCGCTTTGATTGTGTTGCCGGCTTTTTTTTACGCCGCTTAAGAGGCACTTAAGGGCCTCCGACATCCTGACTCACTCTGCGAAACACAGTACAAGTACCTTTTCACGCTGAGTATATTGTGACTGAGTGTATTCACTGCCACTTATGATCTTGCTCATTATTAAATTATTAATTATACAGTGGAAATCGAAGGCTCTTAAAAATGCCACTTCAGTGGCGTAAAAAGCCGCCAATACAACCAATACGCAGACTGTGGCGAGGTTGTCTATGGGCGGCGGTGTTCTCTTATCATATAGGAAACCCACCTGCTCCATTTTCCGTTCTACCATAAAATTTATAATAATATTTTCGATTTTAAATTCGCTTTAAGAATAAAAATTTATTCCGTTAGTCATTATTTACCTTAATATAATTATTTTTCTAACTCAACTGTTGTGATAAGATATTTTTGTCAATGAAGATCTTGTGTATGATAAATATGTCCGTTCGATGTCTATTTATTTTTGAAAATCTACAAATATAAATAAACATATCTTGAACACATTCTAATTAATAATTCACAATTATGTAAATATAACGGCGAAGCAAATTTATTTATTTAATTAATTTTTATATAATTCAGAGTTACACCGATGAAGACCATGGATTAGGTGGAGTAAGGCAACATCTATATCATGCCCTCGAGAAGTTCCTAAGAGATAAAATGTTGTAGTGATTTTATAGTATTTAAATAAATTATTTAACTACCGTTACATGTTATAAAAGAAATTATTTTATATATTTTCATTAATTTACATCAACTACGTCACTATTGTGATCTAAGATTAACCGATACATATCAGTAACTTCATTTTAATTAGAGAATTGCATTATAATTAGAATCAAAGCTAAATTATGTTTAATTATAACAAGTATTATTATCATTGAAATATCATGAGATACTAATATATATCGGACTATTTTATGATATGTATATTATAATTAGAGTCTATTGTAGACTTAACTACCAGAATGTACAAATGTTTTCTCTATCAATAATAAAGTGTGCCAAATGAGCGACTAGTTCTTTCAGTTGATTTTATTATTAGACTATATAGATGCATATCAGTATGATTCTACCAAGTAATGTATATAATATATATTAAAATATAAACAAATACAATGTTACCAATTTTATTGTTATACTTAATTTTCTGTAAATAAGACCTAAAGTATTTTAAATAAATTATTCTGTTTTTAAAACAATTTTTATTATTTTGGTTATTTATAATTAGTAATCTATTTAAAGAATAAGAGCTTCTGGTTAATCTATACAAATAATACGATCATAGAATCAAAGGTAATTAAAAAATATCCAAAATGTTGTCGTTTTATCTACTTACTGCTTTGTTGGGGGAGGCATGCCCACTTCTATGTTTTACATTTCGTTTAGTGACATTAATAATTTCAATAAATCTAAATTCTAATCGATTTCTTACCCTTCAACGTCAAATAGATTTCCTCATTAAATATTACTTTTACGGCTGTTATAACTTGGATGTTTGCCTGCTTTATAGCTTTAACGAATGTTAATTAATATGTATATAAAAATTATTCCAAAACTTCAATAAGGCAGTGATTGAATAACTATTAATAAATTCATGAAATCAATAAAATATATTGTTAAATAGTGTATTATGTTATTATTATTTATTTATTAGAACATCTAATCCGTCCTAAACGAAATTTATTCCTATACTAAATATCGATAAATGTAGCATTCACCACAATAACAATCTTATTCTTGCTAAATCGAATGCGATAAATATGCAAGCCACAGCATTTTATAAAGCTTTAAAGCATTCTTCCAGAATGAAAGAAATTCTATTTATACTTCTGTTTCAAAAAGGTATGTTATAGACCTGTAATTCTATAAATTTCAAAGAGCGAATGCAAATAAGTAATACTTGATTCATAGATAATTTAAAATAATTATTTCCTAGACATTGATTATCTCAAGTATCTCACAAGCAGTCAGTTTTATGAAATGTAAATAAAATCGATATTTTTACATAACTACGAAATTATATATCTTACGCAAATTATTCGACCACGCAATTCAATCGATTGACCTTCTTCATGTGGGTGTCAGACTTCGAATAGGTAGACCTAGACATACATAGCCTACAAATTAACGCATTCTTTTTAACTTAATAACCTCAGCTAAAATACATATAATGTTATTTTAATAATGTTTATAATAAATTCTGTAAAAAAGACTATAATTATGTGTCTGAAAAACATCACCAGAAACTACATATTATAATGCCTTTTATATCTTATACACAATCAATTTGAAATAATTTGAAAAGTTCATATTCATATTACAAAAAGCTGACATTTAAAATAGCTGAAAATTAAAGGAAAACTATAAAAAGAGATTTTCTCTACATATATATTATAGTTGATCATAGGGATAGTTCAATAGAGCATAATCGCGTAGTTGAAAAAAAAAATACTTAGTTTTAAAACTTTATTTCTTAATTGATATTGATCCAAAATTGTTCTAGACGGTTGTTATTCTAATATTTACGCGTTAAAAAAATAAAAAAACTATTTTCTAAAGCTTAGTGAATTAGTTGGAGGGCGCGAGCCTTATCCATCCAGTTGGTCCTGGACACGTAGGTTCCACCGAGAATCCTCTCTCCGGTGAAGCCAGTCCTTCCGTGCAATAGCCTAAAGTTATCGAACACCATTACCACACCTGAAAAAACATATTTTCTATGTAAGTCGTTAGTTCGTATAAGTTGGCCGGCACGCATCTACGGCCATGCGGTCTGCGGGGGCTTACGGTCTTCATGGGCGGTGGACTTCTTCTCAGTGCCGGGGCAAGACCTAAATTTGATATAGGCTAGTCAGGTTTCGCGAGACGCCTATTTGTAGCGACCTGAATAGGAATGTTATAAACTAAATAAAACAAAACAATTAATACTGTCAAGTAAGGCACCGTGAGGCCTTGGGTAAGCCAGCCTCCTCGTTTGCCACCATTCTCTTAAAAAATGTACATAATGCTTTGTCGTGAAATTATCTTGTTCTAACAGAAAATGATTGTAAAATCAAACCTGGTTTCAATTTAAACTGCCAATGATTCTTTTTGTTTTCAATATAGGAAGCAAAATTTTTCAAAGATCGATAGTAAGTTCTGCACTCTTCGCCATTTGAGAATGCCATCGCAGACCGGTCATATGAATTGAACCTGAAATTTGAAACAAAACAATTTTTAATACAACGTTAAATGCAATAATATTATATGAAAAATATAATAATAACCGACAAATTATAATAACCGACGTCCTCATTTTAATTGAAGTATAAGCTTTTTTTACTACAATCATTACCATTAATCATTACTACAATTATTACTATTAATAGCCGTAACATGTCATAGATAATAAAAATATAAATCGATTTAATGAGATCGTTAGACTTAGGGAGTACTAATAATAATACCTCAAATGGAGCGATTTTAATACATTGTATCCCTTAAAAATACTTTCTTAAAGCTGAACTGAGTTGAGTTGAAATGAATAAATCAATTGTATATTGCGATTTATTGTCCAAAATATTCGAAAATAACTCACTAAAAACGCAAAAATATTGCTAAGTAGAATATATTTCTGGTAATATACAAAAAATAGGCTGTAAAAAGATTTTTACCGGATTTGCTTGACGTCTTTTGTAATCACGTCCAGTTCAATTGCTGGGGCAGCATGTCGGAACGAATGCCCATTGAACTTATATTCGGCTTCAACCGGAAAATTTGTGAGGAACTCATAGTCTTTTGGATGTTCCTCTTTTAATTTATCAGCCGCGTAGAACCCGTCAACCAAAACAGTCTCACCACCTTCGCCCCTTGAGTGCTTCAGGGAGTGAAGTAGTTGCAATCTGAGAGAAAAATCGTGAATAATGAAATAAAAAGGTAAATTAATACCATTTTAATTGAAGTAACACAAATATATTGAGAGTCTCGTAGCTAAATAGTTTTATAAGTCCACACCGAAGCGAGAGTTAACTGGCGGCGGTGTTCTCTTATCACATAGGAGTTCCACCTACTCTTTTGTCCGTTATATAATAAAAAAAATATTAAAGAAAATTATCTAAAAGCAGTGGCGGTTATTTTTATATTTTATGATTTATATCTCTTCAAAGTAATATCAACTCTTTATGAGGTCAAAGATTTAGGTCCCACGACAAGTTGACCTCGCTATTTTGAAATCGTAAGATGTCGACTTTAGTACCCTCAATACTTTTAATTTCGACGTTGTAAAAACGACTGAGCGGCGATGCAATAAAACGTTAACTTATAAAGATAATAAACTTCGTGTTTTTATAGTTATCCTTTTCTTCGAAAGGAAAAAGTTGAACAAGTATGGGTAGAATATAAATCATTGAACCACAAAGATATTCAAACCAACTGGGAAATTTATATAAAGTTTATTCTTCTTTATATTACAGCGGACAACGGAACAGGTGGGTCCCCAATATGGTAAGAAAACATCGCCGCCCATGGACAAAAGCGCCACAGTCCGCGTATTGGTTGTATTGTCGGCATTTTAATCCACTTAGGCGGTATTTTTAAGGGCCTCCGATATCACTCAGCGAAACACAGTACAAGTACCATTTCACGATGAGTATTCTGTGAGCCCGTGGTATCACTTCGGATGAGCTGGCCCAATCAATGTCCACATATGCTTCAGCATGTCTCTCCCGCGGGAGAGATTTATTTATTATATTTTATCGTGATGAAGTGAAATGTTGGTTTAAAATAACTACCATTAAATAATCAATAGGTCTAGGATAATTTGATTTCACATTCAATTGAAAACAGAAACAAAATTTGAAAACCGAGCGTGCTTACAAAATAACAGTATTTTTTATATTTTGATAAATAATAATCAATTGTTATTAAATTATTAACTGCTTTTCTTAAAATTTCATCTTAAATGTTTATTTTTAATGTTTAAGGAAACATTTTTGTATTTACCCAGCAGGTTCGGTGAAAGATGAAAGATCAGTGTGCTGCGGTAAAGCGATGTTCATAAATGCTGTGTCATTTAGCGATTCATCCACCTTGATATCCCACATACGACCAAAAAGTGTTTCCTGGATACCTCCAAGAGCAACAGCCACTTCTGCTGTGGCATCTAAAGTTGGTTCCACCTAAAAAAAAATTAATCAACGTTTTAGTCAGAAAGAATCTCATTTTGTAATAATTTTTTAAAGTAAAATATTTTAAATACTTAATATTTTACAATTTAATATATTTTAATATTTTAGAATACTTTGTATGTCAATCTCCAATGCTTAAATTTGTATATTTGGAAAAAAATGTTGGATAACACATTATAACTTATAAAAATACGATAAATTAGAAAAAATCTCCCGTGGGACAGTCATGCTCACCCGTGGAAGTCCATGTTGAAACATATACGGGCGCAATAATTGGGCCACCTCGTCCGAAGTGAGTTTCGCTGAGTGAGTGAGGTTATTGGAGGCCCTTAAAAATTCCGCCTAAGTAGCGTAAAAAGCCGGCAAGACAACCAATGCCGGATTGTGGCACGGTTGTCGATGGGCGATGGTATTCTCTTACCCACCTGCTCCGTTGTCCGCTATACTATAAAAAAATCAAAATATTACCTGTTCCACAAAAGCGACACCATAGTCCAGGATTGATTGAAGTACTGCTTTTATTCCTTGTTTAGTTTTGAGTAATTTCTCGACGGGGACTCTGGCAACTTTGGTGGCAACGTCATCTCCCCGCCACAACACCGTGTCTATTCTTCGAGAGTGAACCCAAGTTTTTAATTCAAATTCAAGCAATAATTCTGCATCGTAAATAGATTTGTGTTCATCGGACCCTATAAATAAAAAATTCAATGGACACATTTACGACTATAATGAAATTAAAGGGAGAGTCCGTTATTTTGGACTTTAAAAAGACGCGGTCTCGAAATACTTCTTTTTGATACCACAGACAACAGCTGTATTAAGTGAAACTATATTTTTTAGGTTTCATAAGAATTCATACCCATTACCTATCTAAGCCAGCTGATGTTTATCATCAGTTAATTGTTAATTAATAACGAACTTCGATTAAAAATATATAAAGAGGAAGCTTATCTTTGCCTTAATTACTTCACAAAAGAACACCAAAATTTACATGAAAAACAATGAAATTTCATATTTCGTTAATGGGAACCAGCCATGCTGTTTTATAAGAAATCCAATACAACCAATGTGTTAATTATCGTTTGGAGTATCCAAAACTCAAAAACTACTAAACTTTTATTTTGATAGCGGTCCCACTTAACAAATGGTAAAATATACCAATTTTTCTCCTCTTGGAAATTTTCCCTTATGTATTTTAGATTTGTATGTTTGATCCTATTGTATGTTAGATTTAAAATGGATCTAATAAATAGAGATTTACTTATAATATAAAAACATAAAATCTAAAAACAAACAAAACTTACAAGTTAGCTGCAATTCAGATCCGTTGATGAAAACATTTTTAATTGTAACATCTGGTAACTCCAATAGATGAATCGTACTCAGATTGGTATTAAAGTCAAAGCATTTGGTGCACCTGTAGAAAAATAAATTTTAAAATTCTGTCTTTTAAAAACTATAAAGTGAATAAACCCTTTTATCATATAACAAGAATAACATTAACAGTAAGGAGGTAGAAAGCTTAAAATAATATTACAATAAATATTTAAGACAATGGGTCCACTTGTTTGAAATTTTAAATTCTTATATGAGACACAAGAGAAATAAAATTAAAGACGATCTGATTTTAAAATAAAATATAACACTTAGTGTATAAAAAGTTTTTAAAATTTTATATTACCTGCAGTGGTCTCTGAGCCAGCAATCTTCAAAACTCAAAACTTTATCATTTTCAAAATGGACTTCTAAAGAAGTGTCATTTATTTTTGCATTATTTATTCCTAGAACTTAATGAAAATTATTGGTAAAATTATAAGGTAAAAATACAGTTTGAGTTTTAGTGAAATTTAAAATTATTTTAAAAATTATGTTGTGTTCCAAAAATTTAAATTCTAATGTTTAATCTACTCCTATATTTTATTAATATAATATTCATACTCACTTCTCATATTGAATATAATTCTTGTTTAATATTATTGCATATAATAAGATAAATTAAAGCTTATAATATCACTGTAATGTCGGAAAGGGACCCCGGTTCGCATTTATATTGCTAACGAAGTAACGGTATTCGCTATAAAATATATCAGCTTTCATATCAGTACCACCAACCGAGACTATATAAAAAAAACTCCCCAAACATGGGGAGGTTTTGTATACTTTAAAAATCTATCGTAAATGTACACACGTAATATAAATCATAAAATTTTTATGATTTAATTCATGTGGGTATTTTTAAAGAAATAAATAATACCTCCATAACACTGGCATAATTAATACTAACCAGTAATTTTACCAAATAAGGCGACAAGAGTTTTTGTTTTGAACAACTTTAATTACACTTAGTTAAACGAGGATAAAATGGTCCAAAGAATATTTGGGTGACTTTTTATAAATTTTGTATAGTAATTAGTATCGAGTTTTGGTTTAACGGAACAAACTTAACAGATTGCTAAGAACAATCCCGACTACTAATAGAATAATGATAATACATTCTTAATTACCATCATAATAATATTTATATTTGAAATAGATGCATTATGTTTTTAAATATTTAATAAAATTTTAAATAAGAATTGAAAATCCTTATTTAGGGAAATTAATATTGTACATCTAGCAATACTAAAAGCCGTACTTTCATATTGCATTAGTAATTAATTCGAAACTTAAGTCATTCTTTACTAACGCAATGACGATATAAAATATGTATAAACGTCGTAATAACACAGATAAACCACGCTTATCGTCTAGACTTGCCTTCTGACTTTATAAGGGTTTTGTTTATAACTTTATTGTAGAGCATATTAAATAAAGTACGTCACATGCAATATGACAATGACATGACATTGTTCATTTTATCAAGTATCGGAATACTTGGTGTCAACATATTGTGCCACACACCATCATTCTGTGGAATCAGCTGCCAGCCAATACCAATCAATACCAGGGGTATTTCCAAATCAATACGATACGGGGATCTTCAATAAAAGAGTATTCATGTTACCTTAACTCCGGCAACGCACCCGCCGCCTCTGGAAAGGCTAGGGCGTCCATTTGCGGACGACAGCTTATCCTAGGCGAGCCTCCTGCTCCTTTGCCACCATTTTCATAAAATGAAACGTAAAGAAACGTCAATGAGCTAAAATAATGACGTTACCGAACCATTGTGTTACAATTATTAGAAAATCTATCGTGCAGGTAGACAGCAATCTATTGCGCGTAGGAAATGAAGTTTGAAAAAGATTTTTAAGGGAATTCTACGTTACCTTTTATACCGAATTAGCATTTCATACAGGTTTCGTTTGCTATTGCAGTTATATAGAGTTATGCTTCTAACACAACTACGAAAATTGAGCACTCAAGGTAAGTAACCAATAAATACCGATAAATGTTCAGGGTTCTGCGTCTGACAAATATACATAGCGAGTGCGATAAACTTTTGTATGAAAAATGTTAGCCCAAGGCAACGATCGAAAATTATAATAAAACTTGGTTAAGGCTTTTACATGTAAATATGATTCAATAATAAATGAACCGGATTCAGTGTTTTTGCTTTGTTATTAGAAGTACATTATCTGGATGGTTTTTATCCAGTTTCGTGCAACACATGTAAACACAAAAACTCTCGCTGAGATTTATTTAGTAGTCAGTGCTTGTTCCAGCAATATTTCCTAAGAGCTCAAATTATAGTAAACGTGTATTATTCAGAAATTTAATTATAACCGCAATAAATGTAGTACCAAAATTATTTCATAGTTGTTCAGTCATTACAAGATAATATCTTATATTACAACTAGCTGATCCCGGCAAACGTTCTTTTGCCACATATACATGTCCCTTTTAACAATTAAGGGACGGTACAAGAGTGAAAATTTAGGGCTATAAATATTTTTAACCCCGTATTATAAAAAATATTTTAAAAAAATTGAAAAAATTTAAAAAATGTTAGAGGTGTTTAGCCCTTATCATTCAGAAGTATAAAAATTGGAAAGTAGACGATTTTCAGACCTACTCATTATGCACACAAAACTTCATAAAAATCGTTCAAGACGTTTCGGAGGAGTTAGTTACCCTAACTAATACTGTTACACGATAATTTTATATATTAGAAATATTACATACATAAAATATACAAAATATATTATTATTTTATAAAGAAAAGATACGACAAAGAAGATACGAACTAGTTTAAACAGATTATTTTAAGCATCATACCTTTATGTTTGAAAACAATTTCTTTTATAGTATAGTTTAGCAGGTGGATCTCCTATAAGTTAAGGGATTACCGCCGCCCATGGACAACCACGCCACAGTCCGCGGATTGGTTTTGTTGCCAGCTTTTTATTTAAACGGCATTTTTTAAAGCCCTCTTACATTCAGCGAAACACAGTACGAGTACCGTTTCACGTTGAGTATTCTGTGAGCCCGTGGTATCATTTCGGGCGAACCGGCCCCATTAGTGCGTCCGCATATGTCTCAGCATGGCTCTTCCACGGATGTAAATTTCAATATTTTTGTTGTTTTTCAAAAAATCTGTAATATAAAAATTTTGTGTCCACTCATTTTCCAATTTAATAGAAAATGCCTTATGTTATTTCCCTCCCGGACAGCACTCGTAATTGAATTACAGACCACAAAGCGAAGTCTATGAATTATTCAACGTATGTTCCTACCACTATACAATGTGAATACTGTAAACAAATAATGTCTACTAAAAAGCCCCCATGCTTTTTTTAAGTATGCACAGATGTTTTTGTAATGCATCTTGTTTTAGTAGATTTCCGATGTCGAATTTGGTTGGCGCGCTCTCTGAGGGATAATATAATTTGCAATAAATATATAGAAAACCCAATATAATTTGCTTTAAAAGGTTTTTGGCATCTCTAATAGTAAAATTTTAAAACAAATTTCAATATCGATGTTTTAATCTTTATATGAGTATCTACTTAAAATATAAAATAAACATATTTTGGTTTGTGGTAGTGAATTTGTAGTAAAATGGCAACGTGTATGAATGTTTTTTTTAAATCTGTAATTTTGTCTGTAATAGGTTATACACAGTTGCGATTCTTTACCTATTTTAGTAGTAATTCTTTCATCGTTACCTACATAAACAAAAATAATTCCAAAATTATTCAACTACCAAGGTGACAATATAAAAATTCACAAATGAAGAGCTGACAACTTTTAACAAGCGCCAGTTGAGTACGTGTTAGGTAACATTGAGTGAACTATATTAGCAAAATATTATTATGTACGATAAATTCCTTACGATAAATTTGCAATGAAATATCACTTAAATATTATCCTCTTTTCTAATACTGAAATGATAATATTTCAGCGTATTTAATATGAACGATTACTTTTAATTTCATAAATGGATTTGATTAACAGATTGCGTACGCATATTAATTGGAATAAAATAATACTTTTTCAATCTCGTAATGGGAGAAATCGAAACGGTATGGAGTAAGAAGAAATACACTTGTTTAAAATGGGTAGAAATACTATTAAATTATATATTTTACTTCTATTACAAGTTGACTGATCATTACATTATGTGAATTGAAATGTAAAATTTAGTACTATTACATTACAATCTCGGTTACCTAAGTATAAAAGAAGGATTAGGTGTGCTAATTAAATTAACCACTGAAGAGAAATTGTTGCACCGAGTAATCTCTTTACTGGCTCCTTGTTTGTTTGCCTCTAATTAATTAAGTTTTCATGTGTACCCTAGCTTTGATTAAGTTGAATATTTTTTTAATCCATCAAAATCGTAATATCAAAGACAAATGTCGCCCGCAAAAAATGGGTAAACAGGCACTAACTAGGTAAGTTTGATTTGATGAAAAAAAGATTATTGAATTCTTATGATATCAAAATTAATATATTTTTGTTTACTAAAAACTTAAATAGAACATTTAACAACTATAATATACCTACTATAATATATCACAGGTACTACTCGTATATGTGATATAAAAATGATGATTTGATTAAGTAAGATAAATTATATAAATCTAAATAGAATTTATAATGAACTATGATGGCGTCTTGTATAATCTAAAGTTATAGCGTCACCTGACGGTATATCTTTAGTGTCGGACGAAGCGTAACAAGGCTAAATAGTGAATTACAATTTATAACCACCAAGTTAAGGGACTTGATTGTTTATTTTAACAAATACCATAATAACGTTATTTAATTAAATTAAATTCCTACTTTTATGCAATTTTTAAGTTCAAAAATATAATTTGTATTTAAAACAATGAAATTATGAAAAAAGAATCTTTTGTTAATTTAAAAGGAAAGATTATTTTAGAAGTTTGATTCATTTGAGCGGTATTTTATATCGAAACTTTACAATAACATAAACAACTCGTAGATAAACTTAAAGTTGTTTCATTTCAAGTCAGCGATTTCTATAAAATATTATTCCAGATTTCTTGAGAAAAATCTTTAAGAAAGGTACACTTTTGATTTGGATATTTTTCAGCGAAAACCCTTTTACGAAAGATTGCATATTATGCGAGTATCAATTTAGATAGCCCAATTTTGAACCTTTTCTACTTGTACCAAACAAATTTTTTGGCTGTCTTAGTAATAATTTATGTATGGTTAACTTCAATAGGTAAAAAGCTGGTGAGTATATTGTGTTTGTTTTGTAACGCTTAGGCAAAATTAAACATTTTCAAAAGAATTATAGTCGGTCAGATATATTTATTTAGTGGTTTTATCAACGTCTTCAAAAGTTAAGTTATTGACAGTTAATATCTATATAAACTTAAATAATACTTAATATAATATAAAACTTAATATCTATGCGACATTAAAAAAAACAGAAATTTAAATTTAAATTTGATTTAATCTGTTACAAATTACAT
>DWCF01006221.1:0-12790 GCA_018230265.1 Delias oraia
GTAAATGTCTATCTTCGTGGACGCTTTTGAAACATACACAAGCAACACCACTTTAAAGATTAAATCTAATATTCATAGGCCTCCCCCTTGGACTTCCATGAATACCTGTTGGAGGCGACCTGCATCCAGCGTCTTCCGGTGACCTAAATATCAAAAAATCTCGCAATAGCCTAAGACAAAACTTTCACACACAATTAAACAACACAACACAGTTAAAAAAAGTAGAAAATAAAAGTTTCGACAGTTGACGTCGTAATCAATATTGATGAAATTCTATGAATCATTATACAATAATGTCACGTCCGTCTGTCAAGAACCGTTTGTCGAACCATAGATATATCAAAACGTCTCCAAGTAAATTATAATAAATGTAAGTTTCGCGGCGTATGTCGTAAAACACACTTAAATGTAACATAACGCAGTGCCAACGAGACCCATCTGTATGAAAAGGTCTTTACTGTAAATTTTACGAGGAGACAATTTTAAGAGACGGAGGAGATGAGTTACTGTGGAGTCTTCAGTTTGCTTCGTTTTATCGCGTATCCCTGGGGATGTAATCACCGCCGAAAGTGACTGTTTTTTAGAAAGGGCTATCTACTGCCGACCTTCACAGTTAACACTGTCTTTTGCGCCGTGAATTTGATTTTTTTACGAAATTCACTGTTCATGACAAGCTCAGCATCAGTATGATTTTGCATTTTATTACCATTAAAAAGCCTCTTTTTAAATTATTAACTCTGTAGGTGTTAACAGCTTCTCGCGGACTTTGGGTAAAAAGTCTATTTACACACACTTATTCTATAAACAAAGCAAGATATAAAATTTAAATGTACTGTGTATTTTTTATGTAAATATTAAGGTATATAAGGAGGGTTACTTAGGATAAGCGGTTCGCAGGATATGTTGCCGACCTTTTAGGGGCCTTTTAGAACCACCTCTGCAGGCGGATAGTTCAAGAAATACAAGAATGATAAAAATGTACTACTTATTCTTAAGAACTATATTAACTGCAGATTTACTTCCAACGCTCTATTTGAGTGAGTTTATTTACGTTACTGCAACTCGCTTGGCTATTGGCAAAAATAAAAGTCAAATATATTCTCAGCAATGCTTTGATAATATAGACCATCCGACTATGACTTAAATGTGAATTTTATTTCACAATCCTCCAAATAGTAACTTTTTATTAATTTATTAATATTATTAAAGAGCTGATGTATCTTGATTACTTGTTAGCAATTACCAATAAAGTTGGTTTATTTATGATACACAATGTTAGATCATCATCATCATCATTTCAGCCGTAGGACGTCCACTGTTGGACATCGCCACGCTTGGCAGGCGGGTTGGCAATCGCAGTTAAGTTTTATTGTACTCGGAGTACGCTGCTGCCCTGACACCCTTTGGGATGATATGGAGAAGCAAAAGTCTAGGCTATTGAATCTTCTAGAAGTATCTGTATTTTGCACATAATATATATTGATACTAAAATAAAAAATGTTTTAAAAAACTGTCACTACAACACAAGAAATAAAAAAACCGCACCACCTACCAGCGTTCCTTAAATAAACTTCAAAGAAGACTGGGTAAGTATAATAAACCAAGCCATGTACAAGATTTATTTTTAAATATATTTTATATTAAAGAAAAACTTATAGTTAGCTTTAACTAGAAGACGGAAGAGTTCTAAAGCGAAACTATCGCTTGGATTTTGGTTGTAATCTCCATCTCTCTTCTAGTTTTTCTATATTATTATAAATACACCCATAAAACGGGTTTTCTTTACTGGTTTTCATAAACAATCAGCAAGTTATTATGACACCAAATAAAACTGGTTAGAAGATGGAAATAAAGATCTATGACGTTATTAATTGCTTAAGTTAATGTTGTATTTTTTTTTAAGTATGGCGGACAACGGAGCAGGTGGGTCTCCTATATGGTAAGAGAACACCGCCGCACATAAACGACCGCGTTCCAATACGCACATTGGTTGTGATGCCGGCTTTTTACGCCGCTTAAGCGACACTGTTAACTCAATCACTCACTTAGCGTAAGAGTAGCTGAGTATTCTGCGAGACCTTGTTAATACTTCGGACGAGCTGACCGAATTAGTGCGTCAGCATAGCTCTCCCACGGGGTTTTTAGGTATTTTGTGCCATGCACTACCATTCTATGGAAACACTTGCCTGCTGAGGCATTTGCGAACCAATACGACTTGGGAATATCAAAAAGGGGCATACTTATCTCTAAAAAACCCAGCTTCGGCGAAGGACCGCTTCCCATAAAACATATATAAAAAGGTACGTGTGTACTTTCCTCAATGTGATTACAGGTTTTCTAATAGCAAAAACTCTGTCGAAAACTTTCGATCGTGGTCCTTTTAAGGCACAGAGCACGTTTTCGCGTAATATGATTGTGTTTATGAGAGAATAGTGTTTAGATTAAACATGACTCGGCCCACAATGAGAGGGATATGAGCTGTCAATGGCGCCGCCAATGCGCGACTTCTCAAACGAGCTGAATTATTCCAATAGATCTTCGTTATATCCTTTTGACGCTTCATCAAGTATTTCAGGTATTTATTTTCATGGTATTTATATCCAATGGATACCACTTGGATGGCGGCAAACAATTTAAATGAAATTAATATTCTGTTAGGAAAGTGGGATGAGGAATTCTCTGAGGGCTTATCTTTATTAAGCAACTAACAAAAGTCGCCGTAGTGGGCTGATTTCGTTCGAGAAATGAATACATTATCACGATTTTATTATAATGGCAACACTTGTGCTTAAATTGTTAGCAATTTAATTGTGTTTATAGTGTTTTGTCAATTTTATGATGAGTTCTTATTCGCATTTTATTTTATAAAATTATCCCTCTAGTTAGTAGTCCCTCTGTTAGTGTATATTACAAATATACAACAGCTGTGTGCTTTTCTTTTCCATTTTAATAGTTTTATTATAGTTTATATAAAAAAGAGCCCGTGGGAGAGACATGCTGAAGCAGATTCTGACGCACAATTTGGGTCGGCTCATCCAAAATGATACCACGGACTCACAGAATACTCAGATTAAAATAATAGTTGTACTTGAAACGGTGTCTCTACTGTGTTACTATGAGTAAGCATATCGGAGAACGTTAAAAAAATGCCACTTAAGTGGCGTAAGAAGCAACATTACCAATGAGCGGAGTAAGGCGCGTATGGTGGGCGGTCGTATTCTCTTACCATATAGGAGACCCACCTGCTCCGTTGTCCACTATAGAAAAAAAATAGAGATATGTAGTGCATATGATATTCTATAATGTTTATCATCAATGCACTAGTGTCTGAAAATACACCATTTTAATGAAGCCAGATCAACTTAACGCTTACAACCGAGTGCGGTTAAAATCGATAGACCGATGAGCAAGCACTTAGTCTGGCAGATTATAATTATTGACACCCGTAAGTACTGCTAATGGATTTTTTTCTCTTATCTTTTAATCACAGCTTACTTTATTAACATTTTTTTATATTATCTCACGTAAATAAACATATATTTATTATGTGAATTAACATTTA
Source organism: Delias oraia (assembly GCA_018230265.1). NCBI lineage: Eukaryota > Metazoa > Arthropoda > Insecta > Lepidoptera > Pieridae > Delias > Delias oraia. Next base: position 3,563 of record DWCF01006221.1, read on the forward strand.
AGGAATGACTTTTTTCTGATCTATAAATTGTATTTAACGAATTAATCACGTAAATAGCGTAAAAAGGCGGACATTCAACCAATGTGTGGACTGTGGCGCGGTTGGTGATAGGCGGCGGTGTTCTTTTACCATATAGGAGACCCACTTGCTCCGTTGTGCGCTATACTATAAAAAAAAATTAAATTTTATTTCAGATCTCACATTGTTGTCTTCATTAAATAGTATATTTTTAACATCAATTAATTTTGGTATTCAACTAAGTAAACTTTAAGTACCAAAAATAGTTTTATGATAAATTTATATATATATATTTTGTTGTATAGCAGTTAACAGCAAGCAGATCTTCTAAAACGAACGCCTGTAACGAAAAGCGCCACGGATTATGGGTTTGGTTGTGTTCCCGGCTTTTACCTCGCTTAAACTGTAGATAAAACTTGAAGGACTCCCAGTATATCGACTCACGCACAGTACAAGTTCTATGTTACGATGGTATTCTGTGAGCCTGGTTATCACTGGCCAGAATCTGACTCAATTAGTGCGTTAGCATATACTTCGGCATGGCTCTCCCACGGGTCAAACTTTTGTAATTAAATTAGTAGAGCCCAACAAAATCTCTTCTCGTCTTTTGAGATAAAATGTCACGTAAACTGAATGTATGTGTTTATTTGTCTTCATTTACCCTTCCCGAAATGGCAACTATTAAACGGGTAAGGCTCTATTTACCTGACCTTTAATACAGTTTCAAAGGGTCCAAATTCTTTTAGGAGAAACTTTATATTTTTTAATTTACCTTGTAATTTGTATGGAAAATTCGATGAATACTCGGATTTACTATGAAGACAAAGAAGTAAACAGAGCAATATAAAAAAGTTATAATGTATCAAATGTTAAAATCTAAAAATGACAAAATTAGTTTCAATAAGTTGTTTGTTAGGTAAATCTTTTATTTATGTAAATTTTACTACTATGGAAATTCTCACTTTACATATATTATTATATTATTATTATTTATATGAGGTATCTTCTAAGATAAGTATTTATTCTCGAGTATAAAATATATGTTCAACCGGTTCACACAAGAAATTTATTGATAAATTAATTTAGATTTAAAAAATATTACAATCGGTGCTAGCAGACTAAACAGGATATAATCCGTCTTCTATTGTTATAATAACAGAAGCATTACAATAACCTATTGTATTGTCAATTGGTTGAAGAGATTGTCCGGAAGACACCTATTTGAAAGACATACACCTACTTTTCAACGCCGGAAACATGTTCTATTCCAACTTACCTATACAAAGAATAACAGTATAAAAGATTTTTAAAAATTTTCCTCGCGCCTCGTGGCTAAGTTGCTTTAAGCCTAACACGAACTGAAAGCCTCAAATTCCGGGCTGAACAAAAAAAATTGTAATCTATATATTGAATCTTAAATTTATAATTTAATATAGAAGATCTGTTACCATATAAGAGACATATTTGTTCCGTTGTCTTCTATGTGCACTATTAAAATATCCCACCTAACACACACAAACACAAATAAAAAATATAAAATGAAAAAGTTAGGAAACGAACATAAAAATTTAAAGAGCATTGAAGCATGTGCTGACACAATAATTTGGCCGACTCGTCCGAAGTTATGCCGTGGACTCAGCATGAAACGGTACTTTTACTGTGTTTCACGCGTGTGTACAGAGTGAGTGAGGATATCGGAGACCCTTAAAAGTGACGCTTAGCTTTAAATGCCATCAATTCAACCAATGCGCGTTCATGGGCGGCGGTGTTCTCTTACCCGTTAGAATAAAAAAATATACAATTACTTAGCCTCCCGACCAAGATCTCCACCAACCGACCAGAAAAGACTCTATATAAAGCCTGCAGCAAGATATTTATGTCTGTCTGTTTGTAGAGTCGTAACGAACACATTTCGAAATGAGCGTCGTGGCCAAATGGTCTAGTAATATGTTTAATTCGATATATAGAATAGTCGAATTCCGAAATAAGAACGTGGAATGTATTCTATTGTGATTGATATGTGAGCCACATTATAATTCCGCATTTCGCAATTCGGTTCTGGTGATACTCTTTTTGAACACTCGGATATCTAGCATTTCACGAGGGGAAATATTGTTCGCAATTCACCTTTTTTGTGCGGATTTATCTAACAGACACATATCGGAGTGCATTGGCGTACAACATTTTACAAACCCAGGTTTGAATTAAAAATATTCATTTATTTTTACCACTCTTACGGTATTCTGTAATAATACTGACAATTATTTAGAGGCTTTTTATTTATTTTAATATTACTTATTTTTATAGCAGAGAACGAAAACTCCCTTGCAATCTGAACTTTCTAAAGTTTTGTTGCAGGTCTTTTACTTTGACTAACTTAACTTGGTGGGACTCTATTATTTTTATCTGCTGACTGCACGATAATATTTTGTTAGAATCTATTATTCAATATTTGTGTATCATATTTTATTAAAGAAACAATTTTCAATTGCTTTAATTAATAATTGTTAAAGTTCCATAATGTACAATTCCAGAAGAAACTACAGTTTTGGCAATAAAAGCCTTACGAAATAGAAATGCCTCAGAACGCCTCAGCAGGGTCGCGGAATAGGAGTCGTCTGCGAAACAATTATTCCTCCATCCGCCCAATCGCTTTGATTAGGCGCGTTGTTAATTGTATTTTTAATGAATACTCGCGTCTCGAGATCTCTTTTGTCTGACCTTTATTAAGACGCCTTCTTACAGCAATCACTCCTTAATTAATACATTTTTGGGCCCTCATCGAGCGACACGCGCGCTGCGAACACTTACATTCTCCTGAAAAGAGAAAATCCATCTTTCTTTTCTTCGCTTTTATTATACAAATTTATTAGGATTATTTTTGATTAAGCAATTATGTTTAAGGAGTAATATTAATAAAATTTCTAGGATGAATAGACTTAATGAATAGATTTAATATTTTATAAAGTACATATTCGAAAAAGAACAATTTAAAACCGTAAATTTGTTACGAGTCACATATTTAATATACGTAAAATTAAAAAATTTGTGTACTGTGACAATTTATTTATTGAAAACTTACCAATACAAGATAAACAAAATAAGCATACAAAAAGAGAATATAAAAATTATAAAAAAAGTTCAAAAGGGGGTCGCGCTCGGCTGTTTGGTTCACCACAAAAGCCTGAACGCCGGTGCACAGTACTCCATACACACACGTACACAATTATAATAAAAGAAACAATTTTGATTACTAATACAAAACAAAACAATATATTAAAATAATTTATTGAAAAACTTAAAAATAAGAAGATATTGTTTCAACGCAGATTTAAAAGATACAAACTATGGAGAATTTAATTAAACTGTCATATTCTGAACTTGATACAGTACTTGTACTGTGTTTCGCAGTGAGTGAGGATATCGCAGGCCCTTATAAGTGCCGTTTAAGCGACGTCAAACGACGTGTTGTTCATGGGCGCCGGTGTTCTCTTACTACATAGTAGTCCCAACTGCTCCGTTCTCCACTAGAGTTTATAAAAAAAAATGAACCGCAGGCAACCACTCAACCCAAGGTCAAGGCTTCCACCAACCGACCAGAGAAGGATTTACAAAATGAACGCAGCTAGGCTCTATCAATGATAGACAAGTATATTTCATTAATATTGGGCTTCAAGCCTTCCACACATGTATTAGAATGTTCGGGCTTAGCACATTCAATGCAATGAACATGGGGATTAAAAGGGTCTGAAATATGGGAGATAGATGAGCCCCGCGAAGCAGAAGGCAGGGGAGCGATCATGCGTGCTGTGACGTCACGACGGGAGGGCACTAATTATGCGTGAGCGATGTGTTTGACATCTGTCACGCCCATGAAGCACAACGGCTCGATGAGCAGCCGATGTCAGTGGGAGGAAATTATCGAGCTTAATCCACACTGACTAAATGTATTTATCAATGTTTACCTAGACGATGGACATTTAAGCTTTGTTATATGGTGGACAACGGGTGGGTCACTTATGGTAAGAGATCATCACTGCACATAGACAACAAGCAAATATACACCTACATATTGAAAGCGATAATTGTTAGTGAGTTCTATATCCAATTACACAACACTGTTTGATGACTGCCAAAGCTTTATCATTTCGAAGGTCAACGCCCACCAAACACCTGACACCTCTTAACTGGCTCGCAAAAATAATGCTCATTCTTTTTTGCGTAACTATATGTGTATTCATTTTATGATTTGTTTATAAAATAATATCTCCTTGGTTTTTTTGTTTTTGGTTTAGCAACCTTCGTTAATCCGAAGCTACATCATCTCAAAAATATATAAAAACTCTATAAAACTCACCATCAACTTAAAAAAAGCTATAAAAACTCGTGTTACAAATTTCTTTGAGAAGAAAACACTTTTCACTTCCAAAACAGCCAGTGTTTTTTGTCTCGGTGGTCCGATTTCAGGTGAATCACAATAGTTTTCTAGTTAATAACAGTTCGAAGACAAGTCGCAGCACCAAGGAGTTATGTAATAGCCACTGATAAAGTTTCCAGCCACGTAGCTCACCGGAGCTCTCTCAAACAATTGCATTTTCTCCGAAGATGACAATAGACGATGCTGAAATGTTTACGTGAAAGTTGTCATCATTTTGTTCCTACACAATTATACGTAATTGCATTTTATTCTGTATTATTTATTGTGTGGTGTTGTTTATTGACAGATCTCATCCACGGCAAAGCCATGCTGACGCAATAATTAGGGCGGCCTGTCTAGGAACCTCGGGCTCACTGAATATCAGCGTGAAACGCAGAAACAGTACCTGTATTGTGTTTCGCTCTGACAGTACCGGAGTACTGAGTTATACTTTCCGCTCAGTGGCATCAGTAGCCTCCGGACGGGTTGGCCCAATTACTGCGTCAGCATAATATATGCTTCAACGTGGGGTTAACACGAAAGAGTTTGTATTACGTTAATTGACACACCTGTCAATATAAAATTTATAAAATCTATTTCAGTTAGGGAATGAAACCAGGTAGGTACTGATGGCGCCACGAGAGGCTGTCAAAGGTGTATTTTTGTATCTATTTGTACACCCCTATGTACCCATTCATAAGACATTATTAGCGTATCATTTTACTCTAGTGGACTGGGCACATGTCGCCTTGTCTGGCACGTCATCTACCGCGTCTACCAACTTACATGAAATTTTTTATTATATCAAAATATAATTATTTAATTTAATAATTTAATTATCCATTATGATACATTATTTTAATTAACTATAATTTAATTAAATAATTAAATTATTATAATAAATTTGAATCAATGTGTAATTCTGATGTATGATCTATATTATTGAAAAGTAACATTAAAATTCGTTTTGAAGTTTTTGTTTGAAAGAGTAACAAAAATCCTTCCATATTTAAAATAAAAATATTTGTGTTAATTTATTAAAATCAACTTTCGGTATTACACTAAGTCTTTGTAGAAATACTTAGTTAATTAGCATAAATACCGCCCTTTACAATTGTCAATTCATAAATGAAGATAATATTTATAACACATTGTAAATTTTTAAAAAAATATGCTCTCATTAAGGCAGAGTTATTAAAACATTTAAGTGGCTTTTGACCTAATTTAGGTTGTATTTCGTTGGATTAAGGTTTACTTTAGGGCTCTCAAACTAAAAATAATATTCTATTACATTTTAGTTTCAAGCAAGAACATCTCTGGTAGGTGACATGGAAATCTCAAAAGCCTCATTATGCGCGACCATAAAAATATTTTCACAAAAGTGTTTGGGAGGCTTTGAAAGTGGTTTTTAAAAAGTATCTATACAAGTATATATAGCCTCAATTGCCATCCAAGGAAATTCGTTGTGCTCAAATCTGGAATGTTTTAATGTTATGGGCGATATACACTTACATTCTCTCTAATAATTTTAGAGATCTTTCTGGAAATAAGTTCATAAATGTTAAAAGTGTTAAAAATAAAATGTAAAAGCTCTGAAGCAATATTTTTTTAATGATTCCTTTGATTCGCCAGTTCTTCTTGGAGTTGCCACGTCCAGCACTGATAATGCTAAAAAATGTTCACGCATCAGAAGTACGTGAATGATGGAGAGCCATGCTGAAGCACATGCTGACGTACTATTTAGGCTAGCTCGTCCGAAGTGATACCACGGGCTCACAGAATATTTAGCGTGAAATGTACTTGTACTGTATTTCACAGAGTGAGTGAGGATATCAGACGCTCTTAAAAGTGCCATTTAAGCGGCGTAAAAAACCGGCAACACAATGAATGGGTGGACTGTAGCGCGGTTGTTCACGAGCGGCGGTGTTCTCTTACCATACCTATAGGAGACCTACCTGCTCCGTTGTTCGCAATAGAACAAAAAAAGATAAAAAATTGAGTTTGTTTCTCGAAAAACAATTATAATATCTGAATTGTTAGAGCTGCGTCACTATACTTGTTTGACTTGTAAATTATGAGAACTAATAAAGACAAATTGAGGAATTCTTTTCGTGGCAACAAAATGAACATATAGAAAAGCCCAGAGCGCTCTTAGCGTTTACGCTCAGAACTAACAGCTTACAAATCGTAAAAAGCCAATGAAGCTTTCATTTTAATTTTAAGGCTGATGGAGTGATTTTACATTGTGCTGAAGTATTTTCAACCTATCCATCAGATTACATCTTTTAAAACTTTTTATATAAATAAAAAATTTCGTTACGCGAGGTTTGTTGCAAAACACGTCCGAAACAAATGGCTGATGGTTAAAAAATTTCGTATGCCTATCAGTTAAGTCTGATCACTGAAAAATTTATTTTTATAGTTTCTTTCTATTCTACATGAAGATATTTATTTACGAAATATGGTCCTGCGAGAGGGTGTCTGAGACTAGTCATTTTTAAAACATTCGCCATTCTAATGCTAATCCCTCCTAACCCAAGCTAATGTAAATTTCATATAATTTAACGTTTATATTCGGACCGGTACAGGCATGCAAGGAAGGTATAAAAGGAGAGGCTTATGTCTAGTAGTGGACGTCCTACGGCAGAAATGATGATTCGGACCGGGAATCGAACCCGATACCCCTCGATCACGAGAGTTAACTACGAGGTTCCTATTTTTGATATACCTATTCATTTCATATGTCTTTCATATACCCTACCCAACTATTATTTTATTAATTTTTTTTTATAAATAATGTAACAAAACTTTTGCCAGAATATGTTAGACTTTAAAAGATTCCAACGGTGCTTGCACTTTGTCCTATAACATTTCTTGTATATTCCCTGAACCAGAAATAAAATACTTCATCTGTGTAGAAAACAAAAGCGTTAAATTGCCTTCGGAGCACCTCTTTTGCTCACGGCAACTTTTCCGTCTAATGCAAACTATTATCGCAAAGACGAGCCGCAACTAAACTCGGCAGCGAGAAAAGCTTTTAAGCGAATTTTAACTCATAAATTATGGTGAAAGGCTTATAAATGTTGTGTTGGAGTATTTTTCAGCTAATAGAGCGGTTTAGCGGTGCTGCGCGACGTTTTAGAACGAATAGATTTTTACGTATTTCTTATCTCATTTTTCTTAATGGTATAGCGGACATTGGAGCATATGGATCTCTTTTATGGCAAGAGAACACCTTCATTGACAACAGAGCCACAATGCGCGTTTTTTAGTTGTGTCATCGGTTTTTGTGATGCCGTTTTTATCGCCCGCAAATTCGTATTTTTAGCGGATGAGAGATCCATCGCACATGAGTAATCGCGATCTATGATTTTGTTGCGTTGCGTTGTCTTTTTACGAAATGTCTTTTTACGTGCATTCATTCGAGAAAATTATAACCGATTTTGTTTACAGCATATCAGAATAAGTATACAAATACCATAATATTTCAATTCAATAGTCAATACCACTCCCTAATCATCTGAATAGCGTTGAAGTTTTCCAACCACGCTCAAATTCTACAAAATTTCGTAGCAGTAATAACATACGCTTGACTATGAATCAATCAAGCTGTGTATCCCTTGTAACCATTTCAGGAGTACTGGGTTTAATTCCCGGGTCCTGGGTTTGGATTGCTACAGATCAAATAAAATCAAAATCAGATATCAGCCCGTTTGAAATTATGTACATAAATACATATTTTAATGACACAAGTTAACTGCAAATAATCACAACTTGTGATCAAGAGTTCGCTTAAACAAAACGAAATTGCCTTTTAAGCGGTTGGCGTGTTAGAAAATGTGCAACGTCACGTAACATACCTCTTTTCAATGCAATTATTAATATAAGCACGGCTGTAGTAAACTTTAACGATTATAATGCTTGTGTTTTCACAATTCAATTCAATAGAAACAATTTTTATGGTATAGTAGGCAATGGAGGCAATCACCTGTGGGCCGGCTCGTTCGAAGTGATAACACACGCTCACAGAATACTCAGCGTGAATTGGTAGTAGATGTCCTCTCTTCGGAGTCCCTTAAGTGGCGTTAAAAGCCGGCAACGCATTTGCTTCTCCGACTGTGGCGTGGTTCAGACCCACCTGCTCCGTTGTTCGTGACACCATAATAAAGACTACTAAAGGAAGTCTGATGATCCTCATTGTGGGCGCTGAAGACCAGCGGTCTACCGCTCGTGGTGGGGCTGAAGCCGAATGCTGCCTCATGCTGTTTCTTTTAATATATTTATAAATCTTAATAAATCCTTTTCTTTATACACTATATATATCCTTACATAGAATGATGGCTTAATTTCGAACATTATAGTATAAATTCATTAACGTAATGATATTGACCTTCTTCAATACACCGAATACGTAAACAGTATTAATTTACTTTTACAGAGACACGGAGTGTTTCTGATCAAGTGCGCCATAATGGCTTAATGCACACGTCCTTTGAAATGAAAGCTCTTTCTAATTAGTAAGTTCTTTGAGACGAAGCGTCGCGTGAAAGTCAAAACTCTAATGAGGGCTAGACTAGCCACGCCTTAGCGGTTTGCCGTATCGCTTTAACTTATACACCGCGATGTGTAAGCTTAATATATCAGAAGTATTTCATAATTATATAATATACATACATATGTATAATAATAATAATATATTATCTATATCACAAAATATATATTGAATTGAGATCAGCTTATGTTGGTAACTATAGGAGTATTATGCGTGTGAGATATTTTAAATTTTAAAATAC
>DWCF01006222.1:0-12787 GCA_018230265.1 Delias oraia
TCGCTCGACGAACTGACAGCCGATGGGGAAGAAAGGTTCTCGAGTGGCGACCACGCACCGGAAAACGCAGAGTGGGATGTCCCGCCACGCGATGGAAAGACGATCTAACGAAGGTCGCGGGCAACCACTGGTTCCAGATCGCTCAAGATCGCAGCAGGTGGGCGTCTTTGGGGGAGGCCTATGTCCAGCAGTAGACTTAAATGGGCTGATGATGATGATGATGATGTTTCATTTATACACCGCGAATATGAAATCATAATTTATACGTTAATAGACTTAATGGTTTTTCGCATTTTTGTATGGTCAGTACTATTACAATTACATTATTTAAAAATATACATACATACGTTTGTTAAAAATAAATACAATTGAAAGGAATTAATTATAATTTTATTACTCCAATTAGCATTTTGATTTGAGTTGTTGCAATTTGCAACTACTGAACGGTTGAGCAGAATGTAAACACGCGCTGCTGGTACTTCGAAGTCATGAACGGTCTTCGAAGTGCTGGACAGCGTGAGTTATATTCCGCATTAGTAGTGGCACAACAAGTAATAAGGTTAAATACTCGTCATGCCCACAGCCTTGCTCACTACAGCATTCAGCTTAATGGAAATGAAGCATAAAACCATGCTTGTTTAAAATTTTTAAAAAAATTTAAATATATTACTAACAATATGTTTATAAGTAAAATGTTTTGTATTTAAATTTTTATAATAAAAAATATTTATTTAAAGATTTAATTTTTTTATTGTTATACTACCTTTATTCTCGAAATGTATTTGTAGTCTATATTTCATAAGAATCATTGTCGAAACTTCAAACGTTAAGTTTGCAAAGTGTCACGTCAATTCATCGGTAGTCGCTACATAATTTGTGGTTTTCGTGATTGTGATTTGCAAACTTTATGGGGAATACCAAATGATTTATGTTAATCAATGGCTCTTTGAGTATTTTCGTCGCTTATTTTAAGCGTTTGGTGTTCCCGCTATTTCTGGTGACACATAAATACTCCAAAAACCCGTCACTATGGATACGGATGATGGTGAATCTTCAAGTAGCGGCCCTATGTCTAGCTTGAACAGCTTGTTTTCTTTTACAAGCCCCGCGGTGAAGAAATTACTCGGATGGAAACAAGTAAGTACTTAGAAAAAACCAGGAAGCGCCTTAAAGCTCGTTCAATAATTTCACTCCGCTGTTTATTAAAATATACGAGTCAATTTGATTTTTATAGCGGGCTTGTAAAACGCGCACTTATATCTATTCAATATACTTAATGATATAGTAACAGGACAGTAAATAATAATTAGAAATAATGAAAAAATGGTCATCTGATTGAATCCTTGAAAAATGACAAAATTGTTATTTAGAGAGAAGAACAAAAATAATTGATACCTGTTTGAAGATCTGTATTTTAAGGTAAAATTCTGCAATATTAAGCAACTTAATAGACCTACTTTGATACTTTGTTATCAAAAGAACATAAACTGTGTCTACATTATAACAAAAAAGTACATTATTAAAGATATTGTAAAAGTCTAACATATTATTCTATATCTATTCATAGTTGGGAAAACCCCAAATGGGAAGCTTTTAATCAATAAAGCAGTCATGGTGTTGTGTTTTCTGATTATATACTAAAATTTATTTGTCTCAAAACAATTTTATAAGCAATCTTGTCTCTTTTTAAAATTGAATTATATGTAAATATGTATACAAGTTATTATATTATATAATGTTATTTAAAACTTAAAAAGAGTTTAGCTTCATTAATATTTAGAAAATTCCCATTTAAATTTGTATATAAGAAATTTATATAGATAGCCTATTGAAAGGGTATATTAGTATTGAAATGGTTAAGCAATCTAAGAGAATTGGTTCATCCAATTATGATATATGATGATTATGAGTGTCTTAACACATGCAAATAGATTTTTTAATCAAATACATTGAGTCATACCTGTGATAAGTGTTTGTGTTTCTCAGGAAATTGAATCATTCTACTATTTACAAAATATGCTTTGCCTTTGCATAAATGAATCAAATTTCATTGATTATTATTATTTTTGTATTGAAGGGAACCAATGTAGTGAAACATGTGTATACATTTGATTGGAATAGTATGCAATCTTTTTATTCTTAGCTGCACTGTTGTAAATCAAAGAGAATGACATTAATTAAATTGTTTAGACATTTTTTTTTATTGGAAACCAAGGTTAACAAAATTACATGGATATAGTGAAATATAACAAATCCAGGAAGTTATAGTAAGTAATATTCAATCATAATAGATTAAATGAAGGAAGCACCAAAGTAAACACAAAATTTGAATTTATTAGGGTATAGTATATATTATTTATTTGTTAGAGTAGCCTTTACTGCACTTTACTGCAATGCTTCCCAAGCTCTTTTGTTTCATAGACTTCTTTCAAAAAAAGTGAAGATCAGGTCTTCTAGGTTTTAGTTTCTATGATGAATTAACACTTTAAAGAAAAAGGTTAATTCTGATTGCTTGATAGAGATTAATTGTTTGATAGGAGAAGTCAAGCCACCATTTAAGCTTTTCACTATTAAAATCAAATACATTTTCATGCAACCTCACTTACTATTTTGTAAATCCTCATTTTTTGACATGCCTTACCTCTCCCGTGGACCACTTTGGGAATTAATGTTTTACTGCAAAAATTACGGCAAATTTCGCCAAATTACTTTCGTTAATTTTAGGACTCTCAATATGAAAAAAGATCTTACAAAAGGTACAATGATGAAAGAGATATTGATTCACCACTAAATTTATTTCAGGGTGACGAAGAAGAGAAATGGGCAGAGAAGGCAGTGGATAGTTTGGTTAAGAAACTGAAGAAAAGGAAAGGTGCTATTGAGGAGTTGGAAAGGGCTTTATCCTGTCCCGGAACACCATCAAAATGTGTGACTATACCACGCTCTTTGGATGGTAGACTGCAAGTATGTTGCATATCCTAGTTGACCCGGCAAACATTGTTTTGCTATAAAAATAAGAAAGTTATAATAATAAGGAATTATTCAGGATGCTGTCGTGAATTTTGAAGAAATGATAACCTATATTCCCTAGCCTATCTGTTAATACTGGTTGTCAGCTTTTCCACATTTCATCAGTGCCTATGATCTATAAATTATATAACTAAACTAATTTTTAAAAAAATATAAAGATTTTAAGTCTATAAATAAAATATTACCATTCCAGGTTTCCCACCGCAAGGGTCTCCCGCACGTGATTTACTGCCGAGTGTGGAGGTGGCCAGATCTGCAGAGCCATCACGAATTGAAACCATTAGAAATCTGCCAGTACCCCTTCAGTGCCAAGCAAAAAGAGGTTTGCATCAACCCGTACCATTACAAACGAGTCGAGAGCCCCGTGCTACCCCCGGTTCTTGTCCCGAGACATTCAGAATTCGCCCCGGGCCACTCTTTGCTCCCATTCCAACGGAGCACCGAGCCATCGATGCCTCACAATGTCTCCTACTCGGGGACAGGCTTTCCGCCATCGGCATCAACCGAGCTGCCCGACACCCCTCCGCCGGCGTACTCTCCGCCTTCCGACGATTCCGAGCCGCCCGGCGAGGTCGCGCCAGTGTCCTACCAGGAGCCACTCTATTGGGCTTCTGTCGCCTATTACGAGCTCAACTGCCGTGTTGGCGAAGTGTTCCACTGCAACTCCCATTCCGTCGTCGTCGATGGTTTCACCGACCCGTCGAACAACAGTGACCGGTTCTGTCTCGGCCAGTTGAGTAACGTGAATCGCAACTCAACGATTGAGAACACGCGACGTCACATCGGCAAAGGTGTCCATTTGTACTACGTGGGTGGGGAGGTGTACGCGGAGTGTCTCTCGGACGCGGCGATCTTCGTCCAGAGCAGGAACTGCAACCACCACCATGGTTTCCACCCGTCGACGGTGTGCAAAATACCACCTGCTTGCTCTTTGAAGATATTCAACAACCGCGAGTTCGCCCAGCTGCTCTCGCAGAGTGTCAACCATGGATTCGAAGCGGTGTATGAGCTGACGAAGATGTGTACGATCCGAATGTCATTCGTGAAGGGCTGGGGGGCGGAGTACCACCGGCAGGACGTCACCTCGACACCCTGCTGGATCGAGATACATCTGCACGGCCCGCTGCAGTGGCTCGACAAGGTGCTCACGCAGATGGGCTCGCCCCACAACGCGATTTCCTCGGTGTCTTAGTGTTACGCGAACATGCATTGTACTGTGCCATAGCTGTTTGGTGAAGCGAGAAGGATTCGATCGTTTTCTAGCGTCTGTTCGGCGTGTTGGATCATACTTTTTATAAATCGTAGCTCAAATTTCGTGTCCAAGTGCATGTATTAATATAAAGACAGTTGTACTCGTGATTGCATAGGGATATTGGTTTGTGTACATAAATTTGTGAACGCGTAAATTTTAAAATCTGTTAGTTTCTATATAAAAGACAACATTCTAGCATTTGATTGGATGTATGTTGCCTTCAGAGGGAATCTGTTAAAGCACAAAGGTTAAATACTAATTTGACATACAACTAAGAAGTATTTAATGTGATTTCTTTGACAGTTTGATTTTTGAGAATGCATGCTACCGCCATACTGTCCACAGACTTTGTCAATGACTTTGACAGATTATATACAAGTTCATAAGTTTGATATAAGTTTATAGTTTAGTTTTTACATATGATAATGCCCATGTTATATCTTCACGGGTTCATTATACATAATTTAGAAGTTCACCAGAAATCGTATACTTTGGATACCAAATTGATACAAAGATCCCTAATAAAGACTGTTTCAGTGAAGCTTTGAGACCAAACGTTTTAGATTTTTAAAAGTTTAAATTTTAAATATCTCGTCTGCGTAAAGGAAAATAAATTTGCCCTACAAAGTTATCAGAAATGTTTTTACATAAAATAAATTAAATTATAAATGGTTATATGCCAAGCCAAAAATTATCTATTCGTTTTATCATCGGTCAACTAAAGATTGAATTGATCTCAAAATAATGTTTAAGATTTCTTTAGTTCCTACTAAAGATTCTGGCGCGATCCAAAATCTCGAAATATAAAGCTGATGCGACAGATGTCGTCATGCCTTAACGAAGTTTGTTAAACAAGTACTGTGCAAGAAGGTTACACTGGAAAAGTTTAATCCTTAACTAATATTTAAATAAATATATATATCTAAGGAAGTTACGTTAAAAATGTTATATTGTCGTCTATCTTCATGTAACGAGCTACTTTCCTATTTTTTTTAAAAACCTCACAAATAAGATAACGTCAATCCGTGACCAGGGCAAAGGGGGATTAGTTGTTATATATACAGATTACATTTGGTAATTATCCATGTACCGTGCCTTTAATATGTACAGAGTATGAGATGAGCCAATTTAAAAAATATTTTTACTAAACACTGTTTTTGAATATGTCGCTGTGTGAACGGAAAAGAAATTACCTTTTCTAAGAGCACGTTGAAACGTTTGCTCAGTTTTTAATATCGAACCCATAATGGCACTGGCTCGATTAACTATCGGAGTGCCCACTTAGCGTATGCTTGGCATTGCTTGAAATAATGTGCTCACTCTCGCTGAAGCACATTTGCTGTTGCCAAAAGGAGACAGAACATCTTAGCTACATATAATTTCAAGGTATCAGAAGAGTTCAGAGATTTCGATAGCTTAATCAATACAGTGTTTTGTTAGAGGACATGGGAAATATAAACCCGTTCCGTTATTTAAAAACACTGTTAAGATAATTGAGCTCAGCATGTTCTGTGTCTATGATTAACATGTGCCTATACAATTTATATTGTATGCCGTCCGTAAATGCCTATAATATTCAAGTTTCAGTTGAAGCCTTAAACATTTTTTTTATGATAAAAAGAGATGGTTTGAGCGCAGTATTGGGCAGAGTTTACATACACTGGAACCCTTTAATGTTTGCAAATACAGTAGAACCTTGTTAAGTCAAACGTCGAGAACGTCTATAAATTGTCAATAAATTCTTAAAATGTTGTGTTAAATACGAAGTCTCGACACTTTAATGAATAATTTAGACATCGCAACTCAGTAACTCAAAGTTGTAACGACCTTTGTAACTTCGTTCATCTACCAATATGAGTCATTTTAAAAGTTTAATATTGAAAATAAAATTAACGTCGAAAATTTTAACAGTTTTAAACAAAAAAACTCCGATTTTTTATGTAGAATAAAATAAACTTCAATAAATTAACATTCAAGCTAAAATAAAGTACAAATATAAGTACAGTTAACATTTCAAAGTTTCTACTTAACTAGTAACTTAAATTATTTAATGTTTATTATCTTATCGAGGTTCTATTGTATAAAGAATACTGTTATATTCATATATAAAATTAAATGATTGATATATAAGAGAAAATGTACATTTTATTACATATTACATACATAATAAATTTGAAATTTCTGTAAATAGTAATGTAATATTTTGGAGAGGGTTGGAAAGTACTAGGGGTTCTGTTCTGTTAGACAGTTTTTGAAAAATGTTATATTATTGAGATAAAACAACATTATATAGTGATTGAGATGAGCAAGGCATACTATTGTAATGAATAACCCACTGTCGTATCTTAAAATAATCATACATTGTTTTATATGAAAAAAATGAATCTTAAACTGCTTGTCTTTAAGACTGAAAGTCGAACAAAGTCAGTCTTCATTTTAATATAAGTAAACTTGTATGCATGAAACGCGATGCATGAGAAGGTTTAGATTCACTCTTTTCCTACAATAAATGGTTCAGAATATTGTAAATTTGGTATGTATTGATCTGTAATAGAGATTATACGTGTGGTGCAGTGCCTTGTACGACGATACATTGTATTCAGCTGTCACGCTAGGTGCTTGTCCAAATTGAAAATAGCCTTCTACATGTCGTAAATGTCGTTAACTGTTTACATTACCGAATGCTGCACGTGCCGTCACAGAGAAAACGTTACATCTAAACTATGTTGAAATCTTTAATCTTAAGTAGTACCTCTAGCTAAGTGGCTTTATAAGTGTACCACGAAACAAGAGGTATTGGGCACGGATTATTTTTTTATAATTTATTAGATCTTCGGAATGTTCGGACAGCGCTTGGGCGAATGTCTTAACACTGCCGCTTGAATTATTCCGCTAAAGCGACGTAGACAGGCAACGCTACTAAAGTGCGGTGTGTGCGCGGCTGTCCATCGCAGCAGGTGGGTTTCCGATACGGGAAGAATGACAACCCGCCGCCGACGAGTGCCGGCGCCACAGCCCGCGCATTGCTTTAGTTGCCAGCGCCATTGTTTTAGTTGTGCAGCGTGCAGGTTTGCCTAACGAGGTTCTACTGCACTTCAATCGCTCATTTTAAGCGTTCTTGCTGATTGTTTATTTACACGTGTCAGATTGTCTGTAATAGAATTTCAATGGAATCGCGGATTTTTCTATAGCCTACATTCTAAATTGTAAATTTTCGAACTCATTGGATGTCGGTGTAATTGGGGTGCTTTGATGTATGTTTTGATTTGCGACATGTGGACCTGTATTGTAAACTTAAGGGCGGATAAAATGAAAAATGCAAGGTTAAGTTGAAAATCTGAGTGTTGAGGTAGTATTCATTTTTTTTTGTTGATAGCTGCGAGTATGGGAGTTTTGATTGAAATTTTAAGTTTGAAGACTTTCCCAACAGTGCTCATTAGGAATCATGTGAAAGTTAGCCACTTTCATTGATATCAGTATGAGGTGAGAAATGCAGCGAAGAATTCTACAAATTATCAGTATGTACATATATTGTTTCATATGGAATGAAGAGCTGAGTTTGTTTGTGGTGTTAACGGATCGAGTAATTTTGGAACTGTTTTGAACTTCAATAAGATTCCAATAAATAGTACTATTGTAACTAGACGGTGTTTTATTACATAATTGCAATGGCTGTTACAGTTTTGTACAGAAATATCGAGAAAATAGCTCTCCAATCCATGCGACACAGTTGTTGAGGCGCGTGCGACGTATTTTTGGAAAGTTTGCGCGGTAGTCGTATCGTCTAGCAGCAAAATGTTTGACACGATCAGCAGGGTTAGTGTTATGCATTTTTATGTAAGGATCAAGTTCATTGTAATTGTATTGTGATATGCCTTTGCTCGTGTAACTTATGATCATATTTTTCTCCGTATAATAAAGTTTCTTTTATTGACATGAGGTTGTTTTTTTTCAATAGAGGGTATATTTGTTGTTTATACACACACACACTAATAGTGTGGTTTTGTGTGTAATGTTATTTATCTATTGAATCGCATAAAGCCCTCCACAG
This sequence comes from Delias oraia, assembly GCA_018230265.1. Classification (NCBI taxonomy): domain Eukaryota; kingdom Metazoa; phylum Arthropoda; class Insecta; order Lepidoptera; family Pieridae; genus Delias; species Delias oraia. The sequence goes on from DWCF01006222.1 coordinate 8,334, forward strand.
CCCTCGTACGACCACCGAAAATGCGATTTGGTTGTGCTGCCGGCTTTAAGCGATATTATTTTATTTTATTAAAATTAAACTGCAAGTCAATTCAAAATTTGCTTTTAATCATACAGTAAAATATTTTATTCAAACTTACCTATACAAAACACGACTGCAACAAAAATTATTTAATTTACAAGACATCTTATTCACTAAATATATGATATTAGTGGACCCGGGTGATGTCCTGCCCGGCACGCAACTATCAGGTCCAATTATGTAACCTCAGCAATCACTGGGCCTACTAAACATATACACTAAAAACATAACTCTCCATTTCAGCATTCGGATAAAAAGCCTTCCTTTAGGCTCTAAGCTACCTCCCTACCAATTTTCAGCCGAATGAATCGAGCCGTTCTTAGTTATAAATGGCGTAACTAACACGACTTTTATTGTAAAATATATACAGGAATTTTCTTGTTGTTTCAAATCACTACAAGCAAAATACATCTCATATATTTAACGTTGACGTCCCAGTTTCATGAAAAACTGTTTCACACTTAATCTTACATGGTATTAAATATTGTTTAACAATCGTAACTCTTAGAGAACGAAACATTTATACAAATAATAATTTTATCGGTCATTCTTAGATACTAATCGAGTATTCTTAAACCCATCGAGGGACTTGACTGACTCGCTCGCCGTTAGCTGTATTCGTTCTTTAGAAAAGCCTGTTTCGATGCCGGGTCTGGCTCTTGTGAGATATGCGATGTCTTCACTACGTTTAAACATTTTATTTGACTATATCTCCACACGCCGTACCCCAATATAACGAAGCCAATTATCTGAAAAAAAAATGGTTTAAAAATGAACTCTTCTTTTATTAGATGTGTTTATTTCGTTTCTGGTTTTCTCTGGATATAGATAGTTCATAAAAATGTCGACCAAATCATCAATCAATCGTGTTTTTTTTATTTTATGGTATAGCGGACAGTGGAAGGGTCTCCTATATGGTAAAAGAACACCGTCGCATACCACAACCACAGTCCGCGCATTGGTTGTGTTGCCAGCTTTATACGCCACTAAGCGGCATTTTTAAGGGCCTTCGATATCCTCACTCGCTCTGCGAAACACGGTACAAGTGCCGTTTCACTCTAAGTATTCTGTGAGCCCATGGTGTCACTTCGGAGGAGCCGGCCCAATTAGTGCGTCCGCATATGTTTTAACATGGCTCTCCCACGGGTGCGATATCTTATTTTTATTTATTTTGATAACAGGTTTTATGTATTTATTTGGTGTATCTAACTATCTTTGATAGAAATGGTTCAATAGTAATCTATGGTTGGGATATCTGCCATAGATACAATGTAGCAGGTAAGTGTAGATGTTTGGCAGGTACAAAGAGAGCGTAGCTATCCCAAGCCGGCACCCGCACGCAGGGGCAGCAATGTCCACGGGCTGAGAACAACTTATGCTTGTGAGGTGAGCCCTGCTCGCGCTTTTCATTACAGAACACTTACAATAAGTACATACAACGCATAAGGCATAATGCATTTAACGTTCAGTGCTGTTCTCGCGAAGTTGGCGTACTCTTCGTTCACGATGACTTGTTCGCGAAACCAGAGCATCGGGACCAACACGTCTGGATCTGGCAGCTGATTGTTCAGACTGAGGACGACATCTTTAATTATTTACATATAACTGTAATAATATCATAATCGATTATTACATTTATAATAATTCTATTTAAAAAAACTTTTATCAACTTAGCCTGTCATTTTGTCCAATATTGAAATAAATTTCTTTATCTACTTCCGCGTTTCTTTATCTGTGAATGTCCAAAAAATATTTGACACAGATATAACGCCCTTTTTTATAGAAATGATATTAATTACATATATTAGTGTGTCTGTCTGTAGTAATTTTATATTTGTAATTCAAATATATCTCGAACTGTTAATGGTGCGAATTCCGAATTAAAAGAGATAAAAATATGAAATCAATGACATAATCAAAAGATCGTTAACTTTTAAACATGTTACCCAAAAGTCATTATAAAGCACAAAACTGCATTGCGTACTGAGCATGCAGTATTGCCAACTTGAACAGTATACTTTTACGGAAATATTTAATGTGGAATGATATTCTCAAATTGAGAGTTTAAAAAAGCTTTTCTCCTAATAAAAATAAGTCATGTTTATTAATTTACTTAATTTATTTATAAAATTAATTATAATTACAATATTATTTTATAATTATAATATTACATCAATAAAAATTATTTAAAACAAACAAACACCCAAAAGTTATATTTTGACAAACGTTTAAATATAAAAGTAGAAATACTAGAAATTAAGCCTATTAGTTTCTTACACAGTCACGCACTCATTTTTAGCGGAAGGAAATGCAGAGGCATTCCACCCAAGAGCCCGCAACTTAACAATAGTGAGCCTCTTTTCCTTAATATATATTTTGTATGGATATGCTGGCAAACGAGCAGAAGCCTAGGCGATAAGCGGTCCACCGCCCATGACATCCTTAGCTCAGATGCTGCAGATCCACGGGTGCGTAGCTTAGTTCAGGGTGTGTAAATAAATATGAATTTGAACCGCTATATTAACGAAACGACAGTTAAAGTATTAAAAACGCCTCTCAATTCACACAAATTATAAAATAGATTTAGCATTTAATTAAAAATATATTTTATCACTACGTAAATTTAAAAAAATATCTCATGTGATAGGTTATCAAAAGATTGTTAGAACTGATGGTAATAATATCATACACTACTACCAAGTGTAATATTATATTATTTGTACTATATACAATACATATTATATGGTAAGATGCACAAATGTTTGTAGATGACAGAATACTCAATGTGAGAAGGTACTTGAGATGTGTTTCGTTGAGTGAGTAGTATTGGAGGCGGCGTAAAAAGCCAGCTACACTACCAAGGCGCGGCTGCCCCTGGGCGGCGGTGTTCTAACCTGCTAATGAGTGCTTCAGCATGTATTTCCTTACCTCATGCCAGGGATGTGTCTCACTAGAGCGTTCGCCTGCAGCTGTGCTGATATGGAAAGGGGCATTCCTGTGTTCATCTCAATAGCCATTTTGAAATTATGACTCCTGAAAATTACAGAACAACACTGCAAACAACACTAGGCTAGTAGAACTATTATGATGAGAAACGAAGAGGAACGAAGAGGAGCCTCATCTGACAGCTGAGTCTCATATATGCTAAGAGAATCCTGCCACCCATGGAAAACCGCGCAGCAATCCGCGCTTTGGCGCTTTGGTTGGTGTTGCCTTTTTGCGTCATTTTAAGCGGTACTATTTCAAGGGCTTTATATCATCACTCACTCAGCGAAACAAGTACTGTTTCACGCTGAGCTTTCTATGAGCCCGTGGTATCACTTCGGTCGAGTCAGCTCAATTAGTGCGCCAGCTGATACTTAAGCACGGCTCACTCACGTCTGACAGGTCAAGCTTTTTTTAAAGATCCCTAAGTCGTATTTATTTAGAAATAATTCTTCCGGCAACTGATTCCACAGAGTGGCCACATACAATCATTGTATGGCTGAAACTATCCTTTTAAATCCTAAAACTTATACATTGTTTCAAAACATAGTTTCCCGGTGGATCCTTGTCGACGCCCATGGACAACAGCGCCGCACTCAGCACTTTAGGTGTGTTGCTGCCGTGCAAATTATCTGCTACACTTACTCGATTACCGAAACAATACAAGTACTGTTTCACGCTGGTTTTTGCGCATCAATAAATATGTTACATTAGCATAAGCAAACGAGCAGCATTTCTGTATTTATGTTCAACAAAAATATTTAATTCTCACCACCAAATCTTATTTGAATTCTGTTGTGGTTATAACTCGCTTTATAATGTGCTGGAAACTTGCAGGTAACACTAAAACCATAACGAGCACAAAAAGGTCTGATGATAAGACTATGGAAACAAGGAATAAAAGGAAAATTAGAAATATCATATCACAAAAAGAAGAGAGTCAGTACAAGAAAGATTACAATGGTACTTTATTAAAGCTGAAGTCCAGGGCTACCCAAACCCAAACTCTCAATCGGCGATTCGAGCCTCGATTTCTGAAACTATGTTCAGAAATGCAAGCACTTCTTTCTAATGTGCATTCTTCCCATTCCTGACCATAACAAAGGTAAGTAATGTCTCTTGATATACATTCTTGTTTTGTTTTGTACGTAAGTAGTTTGTAATAAATCATATTAAATGTACTCCGGAGTCTTTCTGATAACCGGTTTTTACTACTACCTTTGTATGCCTGCTATAGTCTAAATTTATATATGCTATGTAACAGGTTGATTCCCAACGGGCAAGCACGTGCTACAATATGTGAAAACATAATAAAATAGTAATATGACTTAATAAAGTTTTCAAAAAGGAATTCAACCAATAGGTTTTGAAACGTAAAATATATGATT
>DWCF01006223.1:0-12785 GCA_018230265.1 Delias oraia
TTTCCCCACAGAACCAGGCGTAAACCCAAGTGGAGAATTACCAGTTACGATCGAGCACCAACAAGATACCAATATGGCAAGTAATCTGACAAGGAATGATGCGAATTGCGATAAAACTGGCACATGTTACGACGGTAAGATTCAAAAACAAAGCAAATATACTTTTGGCTGCATAGTTGTAAAATTGAAATTCTTTTCCCATGATTTAGTATGTGAAACAAATAGAAAGCTTGAAGGTTTAGATTTGTATAGTACTTGTTCCTTTTTCAGTGGCGGTCAATTGTAAAGATACTCGCATAGCCGTGCAAGTTCGCACGAACAAACCCTTCAATGGCAGAATTTACGCCTTAGGCAGATCCGAGACTTGCAACATTGATGTCGTTAATAGCGATCAGTTCAGGCTTGACCTGACAATGGCTGGACAGGATTGTAACACACAAAGTGTTGTAAGTATTTATTTGTGAAGAAGCTCGGTTCATTTACATCTACCTTAAAGCATAGAAGGCCGCATCACATGTGAAGTTATAATGGGACAACTGTTTCGCTTCCAGGGGCTTGGTATTATAAGTAAAGGTTGATCATTCATGGGCTCTGCAGAGGTCAGACTACTTGACTTATAACGGCTCCGTTAACAAGTATTTTGTTAATAATAATTTTTAAATGAAAGCACAGTTTTTTTGGTAATTATTATAAATATATAAATATAAATATTTTCGGTATTGTGTAACTCATTTGTCTACATTTGAAATAAGAGTGATTTATTTAACAACAAAGTTAAGAATTGCTGTCTCAGTAGTTTTACATAAATGTAATTATTAAAAAATAGATTTTTTTCTGTAATTTTGTGGCGCTTTCTTTAATTCGAATCATAATAACTTTTTGCGCATCGCACAAAAAATATGGGTTTATCTTATATGGTATAATATGGTAGTTATCTTGTGACAGAATAATAACGTAACTTTTATAACATGCCACCTAGAAACCTGAGCTAGTTTTAGTCACATAGGTATATATATATATATATAAATAATTAGATATATTTTATGGTATAGCGGACAACGGAGCAGGTGAGTCTCCTATATGGTAAGAGAAAAGGCGCCCATGGAAACCGCACAACAGTCCGTGCTGTGGTCGTGTAGGTTATTTACGCCGAGTAACCGGCATAATTTAAAGTTCTCCGATATCATCACTCACTCACTTGAAAGAGATTACTAATACTGATTCACGCTGAGCATTCTGTGAGCCCGTGGTATCACTTCGGACGAGACGGCTCAATTAGTACGTCAGCATATGCTTCAGCACGACTCTTCCACGGATAATATTTGAACTCAAATTCATTGCCGTTCAGTTTCTAACATACTGAGGAGACAAATATTTCATAAAATATAGGGATAGAATTTTTATCTTTGATTTATTCTATACTATTTCAGACCGGAGTTTATTCAAACACTGTTGTCCTACAACACCACAGCGTGGTCATGACCAAAGCGGACAAGATATACAAGGTGAAATGCACATATGACATGACTTCAAAGAACATCACATTTGGAATGGTGCCCATAAGGTCAGTAGCCTTTCCACAACATAAACTCCATAAGGAAGCATTATTATAACGTTCATCTTAACTATTGCTCTTTATTAATACTCCTTAATATTGTACTTAAAATAGGTCACTGTTTTTATCTGAAAGTAGATTTTTTATTTTTATTTTATAGTATAGCGGATAACGGAGCAGGTGAATCTCCTATGGTAAGAGAACATTGCCGCCCATGGGAAATTGTGCCAGAGTCCGCGCATTGGTTGTTTTGCCGGCTTTTCGCGCCATTTAAGCGTCATTTTTAACGGCCTCCGATATCCTCACTCATTCAGCGAAACACAGTTCAAATAGCAATCAATATAACAAGAAATCTTCATTCGTCTATGAAGAGTTTTAGATCTTTTCATTAATAGAAGGATGTATTTGGTAATGGCAAATACCAATTCAAGGCGATGGGAAATATTTACACGTATAATGTACCTAGCAAATACCAACGTTTAACTTTCTCATTAAATTGCATGGAATTGGAGCCAGATACCATGAATTAAACATATATATTTTAAATTCATTACAAACGTGACGAGAATATCAAAGCATGATCATTATGTACATGTATATATAAACGGTTTCTAATATGACAAATGCAGCTAGACGGACATTATTGCGTAGCAATAAAACGAAGAAATCTATAAATTAGCCATTATTTTAACAAACATGAAAGTAATTTAACATACGTGAATCGCCGGCTTAGAATTGTGCGTCCCCATAACATCCCGTGGGTATCGTAAGAGGCCACTAAGGGACTTGGCGGAGGGCGAGCAGTGTCCTCCGCGTACTAGTAAACGTAACTGCGATCGCCAACCTGCCTGCCAAGCGTGGCGATTATGGCAAATACCACCATAGAAGTCGGAAGGGGAGGCCTATGTCCAGCAGTGGACGTCCTACGGCTGAAATGATGATGATGATGATGACATGGAATTAAACCTTAAATGTAAAGATTTACTTGCACTTAAAAGTAAAATCTCTAGTACTTACTGTATATTACTAGTATTCATAAATAAGGCGGCAAACGGCAAAACTCTTCTTTGAAAGAAGGAATTCTTAGAATGTGAATTTAATTGTAGAAACACATATTTCACAACCGCATTTGTAATGTAATAGGAAGTGGCGGAGTGGTGTTTTATGTTAACAGCTGTTAATTGTAGAGCCTACTCATGTTCTGAACGTTACTTCAATGGCGAGATATAAAATTTAACAAATGGCACTGTCGTTTAAACTCTTTACAAATAGTTGTTGCTTGGAATAACAATGTTTTCTCTGGGTTTATACATGATATATTTACCTACAGGGACCCGGAAATGATTTCAATCACTGCCGCTCCGGAGGCACCACCACCGCGCATTCGTATCTTGGACAGCCGCCAGCGAGAAGTGGAAACTGTACGCATTGGAGACAGGCTTACCTTCCGTATTGAAATACCAGAAGATAGTAAGTGTATTTCTGAAGAACTATAAATTAAACATTATTTTTTTATAGTAAAGCGGACAACGGAGCAGGTGGGTCTATTATATGATAAGAGAACACCGCCGCCCATTGGTTGGACAACCACTCATTGGTTGTGTTGCGGGCTTTTTACGCCACTCAAGCGGCATTTTTAAAGGCCTCGGATATCCTCACTCACTCAGCGAAACACAGTATAAGTACTCTTTCACGTTAAGTATTCTGTGAGCCCGTGGTACGGACAAGCCGTCCCAATTATTGCGTCCATATATGCTTCAGATTGGCTCTCCCACGGGTAACGGTAACAATAGACTTCATAATTCCATAGATTTTCTTATGACAATAGAGACGCAAACGAGCAGGAGGCTCACTTGGGAAGAAGCGTTCTTCCGCCCATGGAGAACCTCAGCCCTTGCTGGGCCGTGTGTTGCCGGCTTCTTTCAATTATTATCAATGTTATTAGTACCCACAGCTAAGATTATCTTGACAATGGATCATATTTGGCAATGTTACATATAACGAAATAACAAAAATAGAAATATGACTAAATATAAAAGATGGATTTTCCTTGTAGTGATTTGTGACAACAGTAAATAAAACACAACTGAGTTTCTTTGCAATAAAAGAAACGACATTTAATGTTTCCAATTACCAAGTCGTTCCCAAATCACAATTTTTATGATCTCATTTCACAACAGACTATATACCATAATATAAGAAAATTATATTTTTCTTTACATATATATAGTATAGTTGTATATAATATGTACTATGCCTTTGAATTTTATATTGTACATAATACATTTTATTTATCTCAGCTCCTTACGGCATCTTCGCTCGCAGTTGTATCGCTATGGCTAAGGATTCCAAGAGCACATTCCAGATCATTGACGACGACGGGTAAGAGCAATATCTTTTTTATGATTATCTCTCGATCTAACAGAATCTTTAAATAAGAACAGTATTAATTTCTTATCCTCCTTACTTGGGAAATTGTTGGGTTCTTTCGGTAGTTTTCACTTATTTTTATGTGAGATCTATTAATGCATTAAATATTTTCCCAGATGTCCCGTGGATCCGTCAATATTCCCAGCATTTACGCCAGACAAAAATGCACTTGAGTCAGTTTACGAGGCCTTCCGGTTTACAGAATCTTACGGTGTCATTTTTCAATGCAACGTCAAATACTGTCTTGGCCCATGTGAGCCCGTAAGTATATAAATTATATTACGGACGTTGAACTTTAGATACAGTTTCTACGATAGTATCTACTTGATATTATTTTAATATTTTATACATTTACTAAATTTAATAATGTGACACAAATCATCACAGTTGACAATTCATAACAGTTCATGTATAATCACATAACAAGGGAAAGTTAATTATATTATTTTTCGTATTTGTTGAAACGTAACATGCAACAATTTAATACCATTATTTGTGTTTTCAGAAAATGTGTGAATGGGGCAGAGAATCTATCGAATCTTGGGGCAGAAAACGACGTTCATTGCCTACCAATGAGACAAGCGAAGTGGCTGCCCAAGAAGAAGATATGAATATATCGCAAGAGATCCTGGTTCTTGACTTTGGTGATGAGAGACAGAGTACTGATTTCTTACGCTCCGATAAACCTGGCGGCACTGCATCAGAGGCTAACTTTGGGGGTTAGTACATTCATTTAAATTACGAAATTATAATTTCTCTGTACACTATCATTATTCACACAATACATAATTTAAATGGATTTGATTCCTAAAAAGTTATTTAAGTTATCAAATGATCTATATCATTCATCTATTCATCTATATCATTCATCTATTTAGATGAATAGATATATCATTTCTAGAGTAAGGTAAAATTATCCTTGCAATAGACAAAAAAATGACAATTCCTAATTATAAACTTGAGCAAGTCATTGAAATATTATACTATTTACAGAGAAAACTGTGACGATCGTGGAGCCATGTCCAAGTAAAGGATCAGTACTTCTGCTCGGTGTAGCGTGCGCGCTTTTAGTACTCCTATACATCGCAACCATCTTCTGCTACTATATGCGCAAATGGCTATCACCTCCTAAACATTTGTAACTTTCCTGCCTGAAGACAAGATCCTTTTATTGTGGGCGTGATCTGATGCGAACAAACGGTATAAAAAATATTGCAATATAATTTCAAACAGTTTTCAATTTACATACATAATATGAGAACTATTTTCGCATCCCCTCACCGCCTTTGTAATAGAGCGCTTGTCCAGACGAAGTTTTAAAAAAAATGACGATCGTGTGATAAAACGACTGAAATAAAACATGATCGTCATGCCCGTCCATAATTTAAAGTTTTAAGTAAACAATATCTACGCGTTCATAACCACCGCATTGCGTGAACTAACTCAAGCATTTATTAAGATCTAATTATAGGTACAAAACTCTCTGGAATACGTAATCATAATTTTAGTTTACATTTTCAGAATGTGCATTTACTATGTATAAGGTAGTTTACGAAGTAGTTACGTGTTTCGGAATGTTCCCAAAAAATTTGTTCAGATGCCTAATTAAATTGAATTATAATTTGATGGGAATATTTTGATATCAATTGGAACATTCTATTTGTATTTTTACAAAGAATTATTTACATTTTGTATCCAATTGGGTTACTATGTATTCTTAGGTAAGCTTTTTATACAAACATTAGGATTATTTAGGTGTTGTAAATATATGGCCAATAGATGGCACTAAGGTCTTATAACCAGTAACTATGCCTTGATGAACTTTCAGTTGGGTTTTGAAGAAATGACAGACATATTAAAGGTCTTTTCCATTTCTCCTAACCCAACTTGAGATTTCTTCTATTTATTTAGTAATCTTGCATTTACATTATTTATTAATTGTCTTATTTAATAAATAAATTTTGTACAAATTATTACTTTTTTTATTTCATCACATTAGTTAACTATAAGAACAAGAACAATAATTTATGTTCAGATTTCCTTAAAAATAAAAAGATTTTAATCAAATTGTTGTGGCCATCAGTTTGCTATAAACATTACTTAATATATCTTCTTGGTAAACATTTGACACATCTTCAGACTTGCACTCAAAAACTCTTTCAAAATGTTTTAAAAATAGTGGAGTTATAGTATCTATTGAACATTTCATTCCAGTTTCATTTGTTAGAGAAGTAACTCCCTTGTCTTCAATACCACAAGGCGTTATGTGGTCAAACCAGGACAAATCATTGTCACAGTTGAGTGCAATTCCATGACTTGTTACATATCTCGATGCGTGGATACCAATTGCTGCAATTTTATTATCTTCAATCCATACTCCTGTATGTGGTGACCTAGTAGCTTTAATGCCTAAAAAGATTTAATAGGGTTTAAAAACCATATTTGCTAATTTGGTAACTAAGTATAATAAATTATATTAAGACAAAATAAAAAATAATTTCTTACCTAATTCTTCACATAAGTTGATTATTGTCTGCTCCAAACTATTTACATACCACTTGACACTAGTTTTAAAATGTTTTAAATTTATTATAGGATATGCAACCAACTGTCCCGGACCATGAAATGTAATTAGTCCTCCACGGTTTGTTTTATGGAATTCAGCACCTAATCCCCTTAATTGGTTTATTTCATCTTTTGGTGTAACATCTCTTATACCTGAAATGATAAAAAAATAGATAAATGGTCATTCAAGATTTATTTATAAAATTAAATAAATTAATAGTTCAAAAAAGAGGGAAATTGTTTCTTTAGGATTTCAGATTTTAGAATAAGTATTGTTTTTGATATATTAACTATTTAAATAATACTATCCAGTATTTAAATTAACTAATTTTAGATATATTTACATATAAGAATATATATAGAGAAATTAAAACTATGTTATTGATACTTCATAAACTTCATTACGAAAAATAAGCTTACACCTTACCAACGGTATATACTGGTTTATGTTCAACCAATAGTAAAGTATCACAATCAGCATCGATTCCCTTTATCATAGAATCGAAATGTTTTCTCGATATTGCCATTTGAATTTTTAAAGCAGTATCATAGCTCATTTCACCTAACCTCCATATTTTAATCATTTTGGGTATGATAATGTTACTCAGAATTTAGTATAATAAGAAGATACTGTAATTTTTCTATGTGATGATGAAAATTTTATAGTATTTTTTCATTAAAAATAACAAAAGTAAAATTTAAAAACAAACGAAGTAAACATAATCATTTAAAAATTGAATTATGTACACTTTGACTTATGTAATTGTCAAGTATCAGTCTCATTTTTTGCTAATGTTTTTTGGCCGTGTTCCGTTATGCACTGCGACCACTGTAAAGTATGACGTTTCTTAAGTATATGTACTATGAATGACACTAGCTGTTGTGTTGAAGTGCCCGAGTGATCTGTGCCTTTAGCTTGTTCGGCCTTGATGGCCCTTCAAGCGAAAGGGAAGCCCATGTGGAAACAGAGCGATGATTGATTTGGACTCAGTATAGCTGCCCAGTAAAAAAGTGCCGGTAATAGAACTCGATCTGTGGTGTTGCGTTGGCAGGGTGTGGCTGGGTGCTGCTCGCGGTCATGCTCCACTTCGGATATTTTATTTTTGAGTGAAGTATTCGGTGTGTGGCCATACACCCATTACAGCATAATGCGAACTGGGTGGCGAGCAGGAAAGCTCGGCGGGAGTTTTACGACTAGGGTAAGGGCGTCTCTTGTGAACCTCGGCTTGATACTGGATAATTCGGGTTCGCAATTCGGTATACTGTCAGCCGCAATTTGTGACGTATTCAAATGAGTGTAATAATGTTTTCCAATTCACAAAAAACTGTTGTTGGAGTTCTAACAAAGTAAAAATATTTTAATTATTAAAAATATTTTAATTATTATCAATTGTAAATTAAACTTTTAATATAATAGAAGTAGTTTTTGGCTAAAAAGAATATGGTCTTCATATTTAATATTTTTAACACATTCTTATAAGGATAAGTTTTACAATTCAGTCATTGTGATTTATTTTTTTATTCTATACCGGACAACGGAGCAGGTGGGTCTCCTATATAGTACGAGAACATCACCGTCTATGAACAACCGCGCATTGGTTGTGTTGTCCACTTTTTACGCCACTCTAGCGACATATTTTAAAGGCCTCACTCAGCGAAATACAGTACAAGTACCGTTGCACGTTGAGTATTCTGTGAGCCCATGGTATCACTTCGGACGGGCCGGCCCAATTAAAAAAAATATTATATTATTATTATTTGATGATGATTGATTAAATATAAACTGGTTTATGGCTAAAAATTGGTGTAGACTTACTACCTTAACTAGAACCAGAAGAAGGACTAAAAAACTGGACGGTATGTTTTTAATGTATGGACTTTTGGTTCGGTTGGTGGCATAATTGGCAGGCGGACGTCTGCCGGAAAAACTAGTTTTTATGTAAATTTTAATTTACAAATGGGGCCAGTTTGATAAGCACGACATCTAATAGTGTCTTAAAATAGATTTTAATTTCAAAATATAGTTACGTAAATTATAGTCCCGTGGTTCCTTTCTTAGTGTTACTTCTTGACGGTAGATGGTGCAGCTATTAAATAATTCGCAGTACTAGCGAGTGCTGAAGTGGCTAAAAACGTCTTATATGTACGACTCAAATTTCCTTTTACACTTCAGTTTATCCAGTCATCACGTACAGGGCTTGCCTGTACAGGCGGTGAATTACATAAACTATCTGATAACAAAAACATCTGACTGAGTTTTGTGTTATCTTATATGATTGTTAAGTGTTTTCTTTATATTATTAGTTTTCAGGTGTTCTAAATTGTATTGAAAGCAATTATATGCTGTGTTTACATAAAGTTAAATCGTGTGAAAATGTGGAACTCCATAAAGCGATGACAGAAGGGGTAAAGTAGTTTAAATAAGATACTTATATATTTAATCTAAGTTATATATTATTAATATTTAATAATATTATAGTCTTTAACTTGTACTTTTTATACAAAAAATTGTTCCAAAAATAATGACTAAATATTTATTTAAATATACACATAACGACTTTTTATTATTTTTTAATGTTTTGTCAACAAATTAGCAAGTTACGAATAAGTTAGATGAATCATTCATTTTATTTAAAAAAAAGCATTTTTGATAATATCAACAAAATTTAAAACGACACAAATTCTCTATGTTTCGTATATTCGAATTATAAATAATAAAGCGATAATATTCAAATATAAAAAGGTTTTTATTTAAAGGTTTTTACGCGTTAAACTATTTATCACCAACTTTTATGGTTTCTTTGGACAAACCTCATTATAGGATTCCTATAAATCTGTATGTACATAGCTATGCACGTTTGTGATTAATTAAGTGATGCCTGCGTGATTGTTTATGTGTATTAAACATCATTCGAAAGTAATTATTTATGAATTCATTCAAGCTTACGTAAATCCGCAGTCGTTCACGTCATTAACTGAGTTATTACTTAACTACTCATAATAGTATCTCATAATAACAAAAAAAATTATATCATGCTGGTTGTTGTGATATAGATAAAGGTTTCTTATGCTATATCGGGCAACGGAGCAGGTGGGTCTCTTATGTGCTAAGAGAACACCACCGACCATTAACAACCATGCAACAGTCCGAACATTTGTTCTGTTGCTGGCCTTTTACGCCCCTTAAGCGGCATTTTTAAGGGTCTCTGATATCCTCATTCATTCAGCGAAACACAGTAGAAGTACCGTTTCTATTACAACTACCATATCACGCTGAGCATACTGTGAGCCTATAGTATCACTTCGGATGAGTTGGCCCCACGGTTGAGAATAAATCACTGAAGAATCACTGTTTGATGATACAGATTCATCAAAAATGCGGACAAAATCACGTATTAAATCTAGTTATTGAATAATTTGTCAGCAAAAACTTTGTCTAAAGAGATGGTGTGCACGTACAAGCCCTTATAATGGTACTTTAGAGTCCTTTTGATAGCGCGGTTCAGACCTATAAGAGCACTTTTACCCTTTGTACGTTCCAAATTTTTAATCAATGACGGTTTTCATAAATTAATTTAACGCATATTTATTGAACCATTTATTATGAAAATGTTTTAAAATGTATATCTACTTAGTTTGTTAATTTTTCAATGTTGTGTTTAAAGTTACAAATGAGAGACAGGTATTTATTTCCATTAAAATGGTGTGGCATTAAATATACAGATTTAATATATATAAGAAAAATATAAATTGTAAGAAAGAAATTAACTTACTAATTAAAATTTAAACTGACGCACTGATTGGATCGGCTCGTGGGTACGGTTACCACGGGCTCACAGAATACTCAACGTGAAATGGTTGTACTTGAAATGGTGCTTCTACTATGTTTCGTTAAGTGAGTGAGGATGTCGGAGCCTTTTAAAAATGCCACTAAAGCGGCGTAAAAAGCCGGCAACACAAACAATGCGCGGATTATAGCACGGTTGTTTATGGGCGGCGGTGTTCTCTTAGCATAAAAGAGACCCACCTGCTCCCTTGTCCGCTATACCAGAAAATAAAGAAAACAAAAACAAATAAACGATGAAATTTGTATATTGATTAGTAATACTTATAGGTCTAAGGTGATTTGTACCGGAACCTTCAGCCGATACCATTATAATATTAGATCTAACGGAAGCACAGAACTTCCTGTTCTATTGATGCGAAATAGGAACTCACCCCTCGCGATTCGTAACTTCCTGTTGAATCAGTCCTAATATCTGCAAGGTTCTATCTACAGCATAACCTCATACAAATTAACAAAGATTGAGCAGTAGCAACGCGTCAGTATTGATTGCCGATGTGGATTCCGTACTTAAACACCATCGCTATATTCGGAGTGGCGTCTTTTTGGAGTAGGTTGATAGGTTAGCAGAATATATTTTTACAATGATTACGGTGACAGTTATGTTACCGTATGGAAACGGCAAATGAACTTGTAAATGATAAATTGTTCACAGCTTTCATCCCTGGCAGTTAGCTTTATGGTGCCCTTACATAGATAATCCCTCCAAAAAGTTCAGTTCTGCAGGAAATGCAATCAAAAGAATGCTTTGTATTAAATTTAAAGAAAATATGTGGTGAACATGTCATTATATTTATTTATATATTATATATACATAAAAACATTTTTTTTATATTCTATAGCGGACAACGGAGCAGCTCCTATATGGTAAGAGAACACCCCGCCCTTGAACAACTGCTCAATAGTCCACGCATGGTTCTGTTGCCGGTTTTTTATGGCGCTTAAGCGGCATTTTTAATGGCCTCTGATATCACTCACTGCGAAACAGTACAAATATCGTTTCAACTTGAGTATTTTGTGAGACCGTGATATCACTTCGGACGAGCCGGCCGGTCAGCATAGTTCTGCGACAGGTGAAACACTTGTCAAAAACATTAAATAAATATAATAATATATCGATGCAAGACAATAAAAATTAGATCATTTCACTTTTTGAGTGGTACAGCGATATCGGAGGCCCTTAAAAATTGACGCTTAAGTGGCGTAAAAAGTCGGCATCACAACCAATGCGCGGACTGTGGCGTGGTTGTACATGGACGGTGGTATTCTCTTACCATATAGGAGACCAACCTTTTCCTTTGTCCGCTATACTATAAAAAGAGTACTAGGAAAATCTAAAATTTTTTATTCAAATAAACTTAATTTGAAATATGATATTTTAAATTTATCGTTACTTTAAATTCCAATATTGTATTTTAATATATCGTGTTTATATTATTTGGCTTTTGTATACTTGACTCTTAATAAATATTATTTTAAAACAGAGTTCGATTCTTTTCATTGTCACTTTTAATTTAATGGAGCCAAGTAACTAAAGCACAAAACACATTAGCTGTTTTAAAAATTATTAAATGAAGGCTATAATTGTTTGGCATTCACAAATTTTGTTGGCTCAAGACTATTTAGACCTATTTATTCCTCCTTTGGGTGAAGGATTAACTTGTGACATTAATGTTAAGACATAACCTTAAACTTTCTTAACTCTTAGTAGCTTTTTGGCGGAAACACGTTGCCATGGTAACGGCGCAATAGCCTGCATGGTCCGTGACGGGAATGAAAAGCCTCCCGATCGATGACGAATTTTCTTTATAGTAAAAGGTTGAAAGGATTTGGATAATATCCTCTATGAAGTTCGTCGTTATATTAGACGGCTTTTATTTAAATAATATCACTAAAGCTATTTATAACATTAGAATATATATATATTAGCTATTTAAAAAAGCTCAGGCAAAGTAAAATAAGTAGAATCGATTTATAATTAATCCATACATTTAACCTCGGAAACTTGAACCGGGAACACCTACAAAATAAAGTTTCACCACTGTTCATAGTAAAAGTTTCAACTTTCGTATGTAATCCCATACCAGACAGGATTTGTTTAATTTAAATTGTCCATTACTAAGTTATTCTCGCCGACATTGTTGCATGAAGCTAAAGCCAAAGTGTCAAAATTCTTAATCACGAAAATAAATTTATAAGCCACTGAATTACTTGTGTGCAGAGGACGTTAAGAATATTTTTAATTTTCAATTTAGTTTATTAGATATATGTCTGTGAATTTTTTATTGAATGAAATATAATAGTTATATATAGATATCTACTGACGTGAATTAGCGCCCATTTTTCAAGGTATCTTTCAAAGAAACTTTGACTTCCTATCACGTAGTTTTA
>DWCF01006224.1:0-12781 GCA_018230265.1 Delias oraia
ATAGTACAAGACAAGTATCGTTTCACGCTAAGTATTCTGTGAGACCGTGGTATCACTTCAGACGAGCCGGCACAATTAGTGTGTTAGCATATGCTTCAGCATGGCTCTCCCACGGGTGGATGAGTTAATTTCCCTAATTTTGGCTTGGGAACTTATGTGTTTTTATTGTTGCGAAAAAGAATATTCAGATTTAATCAATTTAAATCGTTTAGTCACAGTTAATTTACAATTCAACGAATATTTATGAATAGTAAGAACGAGTGGTTCATGTTTATTATGAAATAAATATTCATTTTGCTATGTTAAGCTTTGATTTATTGCTTTTTTGTTTGTAACTTTGTAGAAGCGTTAATAAGTTTTTACATATAAAAATATAATAATACTTTATGAAAATAGAATAGTTTTAATATATTGTCATATACATGCTAGAACGTTTTGTCTATTCAATTCCTTTCTAAACAATTATTACTTAATTATCTGATAAAACAACTGAAACAGCCTTTTCTTCAGATTTCAAGTAATTTCTCTATGAATTGTAAAATATTTCTGTCAATCATTTCACTCGGAGTGTTCTGTGAGCCACATCACTTACGAGCCGACTCAATTAGTGCGTTAGCATACGTTTCAGAATGGCTCTCCCACGGCTTGATGAGTTAATTTCCATAATTTTGCCAGCTCGTCCAGAATAAAACCACGGGCTCACAGAATACCAGCGTGAAGAACTGTATCGCTGATTGAGTTATGACTTGCGAGCCATTTATTTATCTTGCCGTTGCGTTAAAAGCCAGCAACACAACAAATTCAGTAACTTGTGTTGTGTAATATCACTATTAATGGTTGGGTTAATATTGAATAATAGACCATTTTAAATCACATTAGAGGTCGCACAACCGGTATTGTTTCCGTATTTATCATTTAGTATATATTTAATATTTTTTTTAAAATAATTAATTATAATATTTTATAAAATAGCAAAATTGATACTCACAGAATACTCAGCGTGACACGGTACTTATATTGTGTTTCGCTGAGTGAGTGAGGATATCGGAGGTTCTTAAAACTGCCGCTTAAGTGGTGTAAAAAGACGGCAACACAGCCAATGCGCGGAGTGTGGCGCGGTTGGTATTTTATCATAAAAATATATAAATATAAAATATATGTGTTTTTAATTGATTTTATTTTGTAAGTTATAATTGACAAAATGTTAAAGTAATATGTATTTAAATTCTTGATTAGAAAAGTAAAGTATAAACAAAAACTGACGATTTTTTATGCTATAGCGGACAACGGAGAAGTTGGGTCTCGTATATGGTATGATAACACCGCCGCCCATGAAAAACCTCCCCACAGTCCGCGCATTGGTTTCGTTGCCGACTTTTTACGCCGGCTAAATCGAATTGTGGAGCTCTTGTCCATAGTCGGTAGTGATCTCTTACCGTAGAGAAGACTCGCCTGCTTCTAGCACGCTATACCATAAAAAAACGGACCCCTCCATGTCTCAAACATTAAACATATTTTTTTATTAACACGTTTTTATAGTTTCACACTTGTAACAGCACGATTTTTTTTTAATATGTTTATTTTATTATTCTAAAACGATTTTTTTTTAATTCGAAAAATATTATCACTTTTTTGAGAGCTCCGTAGCTAAGTGGTTTTTAAGTCTACTATGAAGCGAGAGGTATCGGGTTCGAATCTCCGCCGGTTTTGATTTAATTTATAATTTTTTCGGTCTCTGGAAGGGTTTGACAAAATACTCGGCGTGTAATGGTAATTGTATTTAAAACGGGGCTTCTACTTTATTTCGCTGAGTGAGTGATGATATGGGAGACCCTTAAAAATGCCGCGTAAGTGGTGTAAAAAGCGGGCAACACAATCAAGGTTCGAACTGTAGCGCGGTTGTCCATGGGCGGCGCTGTTCTCTTACCATATAGGAGACTCTCCTGCTCCGTTGTCCGCTATTTAAAAAAGAGGACCTTGGAGCCGGTGGAAACCCTGCCGGCAGGTATCATATGTTAAAGTTCGGGTATTTTACCCCGGAGTGCCGAATCCCACATATCACATCTTAAAAAAAGGCTAAAATATTACGTTTTAAAATTTACTTTAAAAATTTTATAGCATTTCGAGGCGTGTTTAATTGTTTATCCATTGATAATTTTTATTTACGATTTAATTGGACCTTAGACCTCGCAAAATTTTTTGGCAAAACAATCCTCAAAAAAACAGATCACGTTTTATATAAAAAAAATTTATAAATTATGAGCTCACGTGTAGATTGTAACTGAAACTGGTATTTTGATAGGTCTGTATAATCATTTGAATTTTTATTTCCCGTTATGGTATGGCGATCAATGAATATTTTTATAATTATATAGCGGATAAGCCAAGGCCGGTGAGATACCGCAGCTTATGGATTGCTACTTAACCGTGCTTTGATTCTGTTGCCGGCTTTTTGTGCCCCTGAACGGTATGACATAACGCGTTTCCAATCATTCCGCGAAACACAGTATAAACAGCTGTATTACGTTGGTATTTTGTGAGTCCGTGGTATTCCTTGTCCATGGGCAACGGTGATGTTTTACCATAGTTGATACAAGCATTTTTTCTTGCTATATAATAAAATAGAATCGTACATGTTAAAAATGTTTATATAAATACAAAAATTATATCAAATTTCTGAAAAATACACTATATTTATATACTATAATATACTATATTTATCAAGGTTTTATTTCGGTGAGCAAAACTTCGTTTTATTGTTTTAAAAAGATGAGCAGGATAAATCAAAAAGGTATCTTGTAATGATTTTTTTGTAGTTGTAAAATTTTAAAATGTCTTCACTAAGTCCATTACCATAAATAATGTCTAACCCATTAGGGGAAGAATATGCCATGATCAGGCAGATTCTTCAGATTCTATTAAGGTAGACGCACAAATTGACCTGTGTTCAACTACAGGCTAACAGAATATCAATGTGTAACAGTACTTGTACTGTTTAGCTGAGTGATTAATGTACGGTTCGTTTGTTATAACGTTAATTGACGTGCTGTTTCTCCCGAGGGAGGGTAAGGCTGAGGCATATGCTGACGCACAAATTAGACTGGCTCGTACAGAGTGGTACCATGCGCTCATAGAATACTCAGCGTGAAACGGTACTTGTACAGTTTGTGTTTGTCGGTTCAATAAAAACGTTTGCGTTATTACACATAAGAATACGCAATCTTTTTAACACGATTCTCTGTGAATTTTTATAGCCAATGATAAAGGACAAGACTAGAATAATTTATTCAATATATTTCGCAATGCATATATTTTTAAACTCTTATGCCACTTATAAAGCAGTTATACAAAAGTTAAATAATTAAAATTTCCATTAAAAAAATCTAAATTGGGAATGTTCTAAGAAGCTGTTTGGATCCCAGCAGCTGAATTTCATCATCGAACTTCGAGGCGGAAAATCAATTCGATCACCTCAATAATTGTAGTACCACAAAATTTTAAAGATATTTTTTAAACCTTAAGGGGCGTAAATAAATTCCCCAACAGAAACAAAGTACGGATTGTGGCGTGGTTTACCATGGGCAGCGGTGTTTTCTACCATAGAGACCCACCTGCTCCATTGTCCGCTATGTCAAAAAATTTAAGCGGCACACGTGGTGGCATTATTTTGCAGAGATATTTCCAAACCAATACGAATTGGGTTTGAAACTTGGTTAATATTTTATATCTGCTGTCACAAAATAATAACAACACATGCTGATATGTGATATGCTAAAAATAATCAACAAAGACCAAAGAGAAAGATGAATAATGTGTAATGGCTTCCGGTAGGAGTTTTTCGTTATAAAATTTATCCTCTTACAAGCTGTGCGGTTGTTGTTCTTGCTGATTGGTTTTTATGGGGTAATGGACAACGGAGCAGGTGGGTTTCCTAAATTGT
The DNA here is from genome assembly GCA_018230265.1 of Delias oraia. Classification (NCBI taxonomy): domain Eukaryota; kingdom Metazoa; phylum Arthropoda; class Insecta; order Lepidoptera; family Pieridae; genus Delias; species Delias oraia. The sequence continues at coordinate 3,941 of DWCF01006224.1, forward strand.
AGGAGAACACCGCCGCCCACAGACAACGGCACCACAGTCCGCGTGCTGTTTTGTCGGATTTTTACGCCGCTAAAGCGGCATTTTTAAGGGCCTGCGATATCCTAACTCACTCAGCGAATCACAGTAGAAACATCCGTTATACAACAACTATCATTTTACGCTGAGTATTTTGTCAACCCATGGATCACTTCGGACGAGCCGGCCCAATTGTTCGATAAGCAAATGCTTCAGTATGTCTCTCCTATAGGTGCAAATATTCTAATTGTAATGGTATCTTTAAAAATATCCAAAGTCACGTTAAACGTTCATTGAACGGAATTTATTGCATAAATCTCGTATATTTTACATAAACATTTCGATAGCAGCACTATTGCGATTGTTATTTAATTGGTGTCACGTGAACTCAGCACGTTTTCGGAATGATGATTAAATAAATATGCTCAGATTAATACACAAATTGAGGACTAGACAGGGACAGTTAAAACTATTGGAGGCCCTGCGCATGTTAGGATAAAGGGACCATTATGACATTTACAGAACATTTCTTAGTTAGCACAGACTACGAATGTAGATAAGATATAAAATGCAGGCAGGGCCTTGAGCACTTACCCAAAGTACCCAGTGGGTAAGAGAGCTCTTGTCCGAGGACAAGATCACCTAGAATATACAGTCGAACCAGGGTTAGTAGAACTAGAGATTAATAGCTTAGCAATACGGATTAGCGAGAAACAGAAACATCTGTGAGAGAGTCGTTTTCCCCTCATGGACCTCCGTGAGTGAGACTGCTACACTATATATACTATATATAAGCGATAGAAATACAAAAACTAAAAACAGCAACTCAAGATTGATGGATTTTTTAAAGTAAACAACGTCTAAATAACATAAAATTACACAGAGCACGAACTAACCCGTGGGAGAGCCATGCTGAAGCATATGCGGACGCACCGATTTGCCCGGCTCGTCCGAAGTGATACGGGCTCACAGAATACTCAACGTGCAATAGAAGTTGTACTTAAAACGGTGCCTCTGTGTTTCGCTGAGTGAGTGAGGATATTGGAGGCCCTTAAAAATGCCGCTTAAGTGGCATATAAAACAAAACCAATGTGCGGACTGTGGCGCGGTTGGTGATAGGCGGCCGTGTTCTTACCATATAGGAGACCCATCTGCTATATGCTGCATCTATTGTCTGCTATACTATAAAAAAAACTCTTATGTCGAAATCTAATGAACATAACATATAAAGTTTACATCACCCCACACGAAAAATTAGCGCTCAGAAGTCGAGTTGTGGCGAATACCCTTTTACACCGACACCAATACACACTTTTAAAAATATATGTTTATTTTTTTTTATTATTATTTTTTTTTTATATGTTTCTCTGGCGTACACGCGTTGCGTAAAGATGTTGGTTCCCTCAACGTTTTCTATCGCATTTATGGATCTACAGGGAATGTTTGAGTAGCTGTTTGGGAGCGGGTGGGTCTCCTCTACGTTAGGAGATCACCGCCGCCCATGGACAATCACGTACTAATCCGTTTTGTACGCCTAGTTGTGGATCTACAAACATCAAGGTGATTACGGTTAGGTGATACGGTTGACACTTTGTATTCTGCCTCAATGTTATATTTATAAATATGGTATATTATCGGACAAGGATAAGATTGTTTTTTTTCGTTTAGGTGAGTTTGATGTCTGTTTTTTATAATTTGGATTTTACGACGATTTAAATCATTATTTTTACGATGTTGGTCTGCTCACAGTAAATATAAAGATTTTAGAATTCAATTTTAGTCACTATTTCTTCATATAGAACGTTCCATTTCACTAAAAATTAACAAATATAGTATGTCATTCAAAATATTTAATTAATAACTTCTTATATGAATTTAATATATAAGCACCACTTTCAGCTGCTTGCAGAGGTTTTCCAAAGCAATGCGTCTTGGAGGACCTATAAAGAAAGAGAATATCTATCCCTTAAAAGCCGGCACGCACCCGCCGCATTGCAAGGGTATGAGGAGTCATGGGCAAAGAACCGCTTATGAGGTGAGCCTATTGCTAGTTTGCCTCGCAATTTTCATAAAACTATAACAACCATTCTTATATAATTTAAATTCTATTACTGTTTTAAAAATATAGTTTACGTACCTTATAAGAAACTGTAAATAAAATCATGTAAAAATCAAGGTTTAATGGTAATTAGGCATGCATTCTCGCTGTTCATAACATAACAAAATAACACGGAATTTCCCAGTGGAATTGTACAGAGTTAGTCTAATGTTTCGTGCACAATAATTTAAATTAAGTCAGTGATACACTCAGCTCGAAGTGTCGATAACTGTTATTTTATCAATCATAATGTAAGTGCGCAAGAATCTTCATACATTAAACTGATACACCGACCATCATAATTTTAATACTAGGGATAAAATAGCAGTACCTAGTTTTAGGTTGTGTAAACAAGTAAACACACTTTCTTGGGGAACTGTGTTCGTTTATATAATAAAATTCCTACAGATTACGGAACTTACAGAAAGTGAATTCAAAAATTTGTAAAAAATACTTTAATTAAGGAATACATGGACGACAAAGGTGCATTGACACTTCTGCACAAGTACCAACGGGTACCTTTTAAACCAGCAAACATAAATAAATCAACTATTGTAATTTTGGCGATTAAAAAAATTAAACCCTATTAATTTCTTATTGGTTCTTCTCGTAGAGGTATATCTTCCAAACGAATGGTAGTTTTACTTTGTAAATTGATTTGCATAAGTGCCCCGTATGGGGCCTATTTGAATAAATGCTTTTGAATTGGAGTTTATCTAGTGAGGTTTTAGTTCGGGTATTTCACTCGGATAGTGTCGAGTCTCACATAACCTCGCAAGAGGATCAACTCTTTCCTTAAAGTAAATATATATGCTAATAATGCAATATATGCTAATAATTAAAAAATCAAATCAATATATCAAAATAAATCATTATTTTGATTTTTTTGCGAGCAGGAGGCTAGGAGAAGCGGCTCTCCGCCCATGGACTACCTTAAACCTTGCAAGGCCGCGGGTGCGTTGCCGGCGATCACCGACCAGTATTGGTTTGGAAATACCACTGCTGGTAGCTGATTCCACAAGGTGGTGGGTGCGCGGCACAAAATTATTATAATTTAAAAAAACTTTATTATAATTAAATTATTTACTCTATAGTCTGTAGCTTCACTTCGCAAAAACCACATTGCTCTCAGTATACAAAAAACTTTATTGAATTAAAAATAATTTGCTCACTTCTTGTGTTAATTTTTTGTTAAGATATTTTGCGTTGTGCGGTTCTGTAATTAGAATAGCAAATCTATTTCTTAAAAAAAAATATAAATTATCAATAATGGTGGCAATACATATAATTATTTATTTATATTAGATTTACATGTGCAATAATAACAGTAAATAACTTAACTTAACACTATATAAAATAAATATTTAAGACAACTATTAAAAACAAAGTTGAAAATAAACTTGAAGTTGTTTCTCTGAAAATAAAGTAGATCATTTTATTTATTTATGGATATGGTGACAAACGAGCAGAGGCCTAGGATAACCGGTTAGGTAGGATAATCGCTCATGGGCATCCCTATCCCTTGCAGAACCACGAGTTCATTGCCAGTCTAGAGTATATGCTGACGCACAAATTAGGCCGGCTCGTCCAAAGTTATACCACGGGCTCACAGAATACTCAGTATGAAACGGTACTTGTACTGTGTTTCGCTGTGTGAGTAAGGACGGCACTTTTAAGGCCCTTAAAAGTGCCGCTTAAAAAGCCAGCAAAAAAAAGGCGTCAAAAAGCCACCAAGAGAGCAAGCGCGAAGTGTGATACGGTTTGTAATGGGCGGCGGTGTTCTCTTACCATATAGGAGAGCTACCTGCTCTGTTGTTCGCTATACAATAAGAAAATAACCTCCACTTAAATTAAGCTAACAAACAATCTTATCTGAAAATAAATAAACGACAATAAAAGTCAACAACATATCTCGATTAACACAAATTATAAACTAGTTTTATTATTTATTTTGACATAAGTTTTTATTACTGGCCATTACGTTCTAAGACAACCGATGGGGAAGAAAGGTTCTCGAGTAGCGACTGCGTACCGGAAAACGCAGAGAGGGACGTCCCTCCAAGCGATGGAAAGACAATCTCATGAAGGTTGCGGGCAATCGCTGCATCCAGATCGTTCAAGATCGCAATAGGTGGGCGTCTTTGGGGCACGCCTACGTACGTACAGCAGTGAACTTGATGGGCTGATGACGTTCTAAAATGACAGAGTTACAAAAAAATTCATTTCGTTCGTAGACAATGCGACCAAGTAATAATTCAAAATTACTGATTTCTTAAAATGAAATTTACTTTATTATCAGAGAAACGAATTGGAAGTTTATATTCATAGGCTGTGCTTAGCTTTAAACGAATGTCATCTATATATTAAGGTATATCAAAAAATATATATTTTTTAAATTTTGTTTATTCTATAGCGGACAACGGTGGGTCTCTTATATGGTAAGAGTACACCGCCGCTCAAAGACAACCGCGCCGCAGTCCGCGCCGGGATTAGTTGCCGGCTTTTTACGTTGTTTTACGGCACGTTTCTTCTTCTCTTCTTCTTCATCAGCCCATTCAAATCCACTGCTGGACATAGGCATTCATTTTGCGAAACAAGTACCGTTTCACGCTGAGTACACTCTCCCATAGCTGCGAAGAACTCGCCCGGCCACTGTAAATCCCTTCTAGAGACAGAATAATATAAATTAAATTATAACTATCCCTACTGGGATTGGAACCCGTTATCACTCGCTTCATGGTACACTTTTAAAATCATTAAGCTACGATGCCTATGATGGCTACGATGTATTACTGTTTTATTTATTACACTCTGTACATAATAAGCATGACGATATATGCTCAAGTAGACATATAATAATAATATTAAATAAGTTAAAATAATAAAAGTTGCGACATTGGAAAAAATGGCGCGGTGCTATTTTTTGCCGCTTCTTCTGCACTAGCGCGTTGGAAACGAGATAAGCTTAATTTAAGTAAATTAATATTTTTTGTCAACAGTGTTATATACCTACGTAGTGTAAGACGACAATTATAAAGTGATTTTTAAATCCTACGATAAAGAAATAATTTTTGATTTGGATTGAATTAAGCGTTTAGAATTGAATAAGATACATCAAAATGTCACAGCGGCTTTACTAAAGGCGGCAGGATCAATATACTTCAAAAAGTGAATGACGTAACACTTAACACCTCAAGTCAAATTTTATTAGTACCACAGCCGAGCGATATTTTAAGTTTATTTTAAATATTTAAAAATTAAAATCTTTTTACATGTGCATAACCTTTATTTTTTGTAAACGTTTGTAATAAATTAAAACACTCATAGATTTAAATAGATTTATTGTAATAAAAACTATGAAGATAAAGAGATATTTTCAATCAATATTGTACAGATTACATTTGGTATCCGAAAATCCACGTCTGATAATTTGTCATACAGATTTGTAGTCTAGCACAGAATACTCAGCGTGAAATGGTGGCTGTACTTGAAACGGTACTTCTACTTTGTTTTGGTGAGTGAGTGAGTATATCAGTGGCTCTTCAAAATACCGCTTAAGCGGGGCAACCAAAGCGCAGACTGTGGTGCGGTTGTCCATGGGCGGTTGTGTTTTCTTCCTTATAGGAGACCCACCGTTGCCAGCAATACCATAAAATAAATAATACAACCTCCACCTCAAAGGATTAGTCATGTTTGTGAAATTTCTTTGTGTCATGGTTTAAGTACGAAGTATCAAAAATAAATAATTTTATTATTTTTATACAAGTAGACTTAAGACGTAAAATACTTGGTCCCGGATATTGTGTTACGCAGAGTGACTAAGGATATCGGAGGCCATTAAAACGCCGCTTAAGCGGCTAAAAAGCCGGCAACACAATCAAAGCGTAGACTACGGCGCGATTTTTCGAATTATACTTTTATTAGAATTATATTCGAAGTTTTTTTTATTATTTAGCGGACAACGGAGCAGGTGAGTCTCCTATATGGTAAGAGAACACCGCCACCCATGAAAACCGCGCCACCGTCTGCCACATTAGTTGTGTTGCTGGCTTTTTATGCCGTTTAAGCGGCACTTTTAAGGGCCTACCATACCCTCACTCACTCTGCCAAACACAGTACAAGTACCGTTTCACGCTGAGTATTCTGTAACTTGTAGGCATTTTATTCGATTGTGAAAAGTGGAAGATAATGTTTGTGGTGTATTTTTCGTGTTTGATGAGAGATTTATAACTAGACTCTGTAGTTGGCGTAACTTGCAGGGGGAATTCTGTCTACCACTAGCATTTCATAAATATTATTCCTATATACCTATTACAATACAGACGAGTCAGTATCTTATACAAACCTTTTACATAAATCTAGATTAATCACTATTAAGTATGAATAAATTAACAGATTGGTTAAAACAAAAAATAACAATAATATTCGCTTAGCGCAATGCGCAATTCATCCATTACTTAATTCAATTCAAACGAATTGTTCTGCACACCTGTTGATTTATTTTTCTGTATTCTCTTCTCTAAAAATGGTATTTCAATGAATTTTTTATTTAGTATTAAATTTTCTGCGTCAGCAAACGTCTGTGGCATCTCCTTACCACCCGTTTCGGGTAGAACACAAGCACATAATGCCCCAATTATAGATAATACAGCTGTGATAAGTAATGGCAACCATGAGACGAAATTACCCAGATATATAATATACGGAGAAATACATGTAGCTAGATAACCGCAGATATGGACTATGGAAGCGGCCGATCCCCTTACAGATGTTGGCACCATCTCAGCACACCATTGCATCGCAACACTGGCGGAAATATTCACAGCGAATCTGGCGACAATCGCACAACCAACAGATGGCAGACCCACCCCAACGAATGCCGTCAAAAAGCAGAACACAGCGCACAGAAACAAGGACGGTATAGACATCCATTTGCGGCCGGTCATGTCCAGAAATATCGTCACAATTATCAACGAAGGCAGCTCGGTAAACGATATCAGCGTGAAGGAGAGGAAAAAGTCAAAGCCCAATCCACCTGTACTTCGCAGCAGCGCGTCGAAGACAATGACACAGCACATATACTCTAAACAAACGCATAGAAATATCTTTCTCGTCAACGGACGTCTGAAGATCTCAATCAAACTAGAACTCTCCTCGGTCTTCTGGTTCTTGAACGATACTTTGAAATCTTCAATCAGTTCTTTTGGTAACGGTACACCATTCACTTTGCCTATGTCAATCGCTTTTTGAACGGCTTCATCTACTCTATTCTTCGACAGCAACCATCTTGGACTCTCTGGTATCATGAAAGGAGTCAGAAGAGCTAACCCCATTGGTATACTTGTCGCTAGACTTAAAATCTTCCAATTACCACACACCAAGGCAATCCACGGTATCGCCATTGATCCGAACGTGAAGAAAATCGCAAATGGTAGATTTGTTATCACTGTTCTATATTTTGGTGACACATACTCCAATACCAGGAGATACACCATCATCATACACGTATCATAACACATTCCCATCACGAATCTACACACCGAGAACTGTATTATATCGTTTGCAAAGATACTGACTATACCAGCGATACAACCAATCATATTACTTATAGTAGCAGCTGGTAGTCTTCCATATTTATCAGCAATCCAACCAATAATGATACCTCCAACAATTGAACCCAGGAAGAACACAGATTGTGCTATCGCCTGGTAGCTGTTCCTATCACATACCCAACCCAACTCACTTGATATAGTCGGATATGGTATTTCTGTTTTATTAAACTCCCAACCATGTTGGCATTCCTGGACTCCCCAAGTTACGTTCGGATATTGCTCAGTTTTGATAGCCTCAGTCCAATTGACGTTATACGTCATACACTGTGAGTAACCAAAGCGGCTGTTTGCATCCGATGGAGCAACTAGAGATCTCCTCTCAATGGCTGTCAGGTTCTCCAGCTCCGGTACCCAGCACCAGTGGTTAGGTGGTATTTCAGTCATGAACAGCTGTGAGAAATAAGCAAACGCATCGAACACATAGAATGGTCCAGTGATGAATAGCAAATACAGCTGATACTTTCCGAATTTTCCAGTCGCTGATAGGAGATCGTCATAATCTACAATTCTCTTTTCCTCCATTTTTCAAGTCACCGAACGTGCTATCTCCGTAAGAGCGACTTCTATATTGATTCATGAGAAACTATTTCTGTTATCACCTTCATCTGAGATTTCTTTTTATAGCCATTATCTTTATGAGTAACATTGTTTATTGTGATAGTAGTAATTACTATTATTTACAAACCTTTTATTTCTCTAACGATCTGATGTTTGACTTGTGCATTGTATGGACAGGATAATTGTATCGCGTGACAGTTTCTAGGTTACCGTTTCTAATTTCCTATGCAAAGTAGGGCTCTTTACCGATTTCTGTTCCTTAACGGATTGAGGTATTATTTTTATTATATAGCAGGCGAAGAACCCGATGAGTCCTCTATCTGGTACGAGATCACCGCCGATAATGGACTACAGCGCTTTGGTTTTGTTGCCGGCTTTTTACGCCGCCTAAACGGTATTATTTAGAGGGATGTATTTCCACACTCAACGGAAGTACAAGTGTTTAAATGCTAAGTGAGTGAGGACATCGGCCCTCATACCACTTCATCATCATCATCATCATCATCAGCCCATTCAAGTCCACTGCTGGACATAGGCCTCCCTCAAAGACGCCCACCC
>DWCF01006225.1:0-12779 GCA_018230265.1 Delias oraia
TAATTGTGATTGTCAATTAAGTATAGACAAATAATTCGCAATAAAATAAAATTGCGACTATAATTAAAGATCTAAGCCAGCCTATCTCTCAAGTTGGACCAAACTGCATATTGCGTGCAAATTTGATCGAAATCTGTTAAGCGGTTTAGGAGTCCATCGCGGACAAACATCGTGACAGGAGATTTATATAAATTAAGATGACAAAGAGATGATCGAAACGCTAATTCCATATAAAAGGTGTCGTGTGAACAATAAAACCAAACAATATTGATCTTCGACAACTCGACTACGTGACAGGCACTGCATCCTCAAGGTCACCTCAAGCTGACCTTACAAAGCCCACCTGTCTTATAGATCTCAATGTTTACAATAGCATTTTATTGTTCATTTGATATTTTTTCCCTAGATGTATCCTATACAGTTTCCTCATCTGTTCCCTTGATGTTAGTAATATCAGGTTTTCCGTATTGTAGATCTAATTTCTACAACAAATAACATTGTATTTTACGTGGATATAAAAAAATTCAATTCTAATTTTTTATTATTTATGAAAATTAATTGAACTGTGTAACATCACCAAAACAGTGGTAGAACGGGGAGATCCTAATAGAAAAAGAAAGAGGACGCCGTATGGGAAGACAGTTGGAAAGGTACTGTTAAAACAGCACAATCTAGAGAGCCTTTTCTTAAATACATAACCTCTTTACTTCAAATAGGGTATTTTGTTTTAAAAGTATATTGTTAATACATCGTTCGACACTGATTTTTTCATGACATGTTATCGTCATACGACTCACAGAATACTACTTAGGTAGTTGATTTTGACATGGCACTTGTACTGTGTTTCGCTGAGTGAGTGATGATAACGGAGACCATTTAAAAATGCCGCTTAAGCGGCGTAAAAAGCCGACAACACAATCAATGCCATGGCGTGGTTGTCCATAGGCGGCGATGTTTTCTTACCATATAGGAGACCCACCTGCTCCTTTGACCATTTTATCATAAAAAAGTACAATAAAATAATTATGAAATCACAATATAAACAGAAAATTCTTAAAGGCCTTTTTTAAATTTCTTTTCAGTGGTAATATTAAAAAAGTGCATTCAAACATAAAAATTAAAAACCAGAAACAATTTTAGATTCACAATCATTCATCAAAGTTGTAGATAGATCCTTATGTTTCGCGAGCTTCAGCACGCCTGACTGATTTCCCTGTAAGCACAGTATTGTGATTTGCGTATTTGTGTGTAACTTTCGAAAACAATTACACTGTAACTTTCGTAGTCAAAGTATCAATTTAAAACAGTGTTACCTATACCAGAGTACCGCGGCACATTGGTGGGCCTTGGAAAAATAATGTAATCTGATAAACCTATATTAAGTAATAAATAAGAGTAAGAAAAATACTTGGGTAAACATATATTATATTCGCGGGACCGCACGAGTCAAAGGTTTTCTTTTCTTAATATTTAATAAATTAATGTTAATTAATAATTAAATAAGGTGTTTTTTGGTTTGTGGTATCGTCATTTCAGCCGTAAGACCGCAAGAAATAGGCCTCTCCCTTGGATTTCTATGAATACCTGTCGGAGGCGACCTACATCCAGCGTCTTTCGGCGACCTTTATAAGGTCGTCTGTCCACCTTGTGGGTTGTGGTATACTTTTAAAAATTTACCTTTTAGATGTACCTTGAACACAAAAAGTTTGCGGAACATTGATCTATACCATTTATGGTTTCATGGTTCATCCTTTAAGGTCATAATATTATTAATAGTAACTTTATGATGTGATCACAATAAATGAAACATTCTACATAATACAGTTTTCAATTCAAACTAGTAGTTATTAAGAATAATCAAAATATATCCTTTTTAATATTTTTTTCATCCATGGTAGAGCCATGCTGACAATATGCTGATGCACTAATCAAACCGGCTCGCAGAAAATTCCTCGTGAAATGGTAGTTGTACTTGAAGCAGTACTTCTACTGTTTGAGTGAGGGAGTCAGGATATCGAAGGCCCTTAAAATTGCACCTTTAGTGGCGTAAAAAGCCGGCAACACAACCAATGGGCGGACTGTGGTGTGGTTGTCAATGGGCGGCGTGTTCTTTCACCAGACAGGTGACCCATCTGCTCCGTTGTTCGTTATACCATAAAAAAATGCTTATCACATTATACAGTAGGATCATTACGCAATTGAAACGTGCTGTTTACACTTATTACTTATACTTTATTTATTTAAAAACTGTAAAAATGTTTACAGAATTTGGGCATTCATGGACCAATTAATTTATATTACTTTTGCCACATTGAACTTGTTAAGTCATATGACAGTACAAATAAGCTCTGTATCAAACAACAAAGGAAAAGTGACGTAATTAATTGAATTTATGAATGAATCAGTAAACAGGAAAATGATGCTCCCTTATTGTCAACCCGTCAATGCAACAAGTCGCCACGACCTTACAGCGCCATTATGACCTTTAGCCTACCCACATCTAAGTGCGCAATAGTCTACACTACAAGAAAAGTATCTCTGTACTACTATCAACACATACCAATCAACCATGCTTGTATAGCAGCATTGGTAGAATCTAAAATTGTTTTGGTCTTTTTACACCTTATAATCTTCAGAGCTAGTAAAAACGCAGAAATATATTTGCGATGTAAAATAGTCAATTCAAAACGACCGGGCCATGCATCATTATAAATAATTACCGTAATATTTTTGGAGCATTTCTAATAGCGAAACGGAAGTTAAACTTCAATTATATAAAATCTTTAAAAATAATCTTTTTTCTGGTATTGCTTAGTAAATAAGCCAACATTTTAATGTAATATTATCTTTTTAATTTTTATTAATTAACGTTAAAAAGACATTTTATAATGATCAAAATGTTACGATATATTTACGCATATCATGTATTTAAAGATTCAGTTGCAGTTCGCGCGTTTTCAATCAAACGTTGAAGGAACGACAAAATGCGCATCAAAAATACAAACATCGCTCCAATAGCATAACAGCAGTCTGTCCTTTATAAACCTCTGTACTAAGCGCATAGACAAAAGCGACAGTCGAAGGTGCCAACTACTCAAGCATAAGAAAGACATCACTGAGAATGCGTTTTGATTAATGGCATTTGCCGTACCGTTTGCAGGGGAGGCGCGATGTTCCTGCGAAAAGTCGGCGAGCATCGTTTGTTATGAATTCGCAGCGTTACCGGCGGCGCGTTGCGATGCGCAATGGTGACTGCCGCGCAGTACGTCAGAAAAGGACGGCATATGGAGGCACGCATGCGCCGATTAGCGCGGGAAGTTCTAGAAACGACGTTGCGCTGGCTGTAGGTAGCTTGACTGGTCGCTAATTGTAAGGACGAGTTTTAGCGTTCTAATCCTTGCAGTTAAATTTGCAACAGACCCTTTCGGGAGATCAAGTTGCGATTGTTACTAACTGTTCATAGCCCACTCGTTCAGCGTTGTGAATTCAAATCTCTGATACACTGCTTTTAAATCCCGATGGAAGAAATATATTTACGGCAACTAATTGTTCAACTCATTATTTTGCACCCGTGCCAGAGCCTGAAGTATATTCTGATGCACTCCTTGGGCTGGCTCGTCCAAAGTGATACCACGGGCTCACAGAATACTCAGCGTGAAACGGTAATTGTACTGTGTTTCGCAGAGTGAGTAAGGATATCGAAGGCTCTTAAAAGTGCCGCTTAAGCGGCAAACAAGCCGACAACACAACCAATGCGCAGACATTGACGGCGGTGTTTACTTACCATATGGGAGACCCACCTGCTCCTTTGTCCGCTATAGAATAAAAAATAGCAATGAAAAGCATCTTTATTGGAAATTAAGGTTATTTTATCAAAAAAGTTTAGGTTAGACCAGGTACACACTAGCCTTAATACGAACTAAATCAGCGATATCCAATCTATATCAGCCACGGACCCCAGGAATTTAAGGTCAGATTTTGCGTACCCATTTTTTAAAATAAATAGCAAAAATCAAAGCAGGTACTTATTTTAGTTATTATTAGCATTTACGTAGTCTAGATCACCACGGACCCTATTCATATATTCACGGACCCCCGGGGATCCGCGGACTAAAGCTTGGAAAATCCTGAACTAAATAAAACATACTTTACGCAGTTCTGAAGTGTCACTTCAATAATAAATTGATAAAAGACAATATAGTAAATATTACTATATTGTCTGAAATGAGTAATAATCTTCATCCACCCTCATCACAGATTACCCCAAGTGGATGTAGATCTTTTATGAGCCACTCAAGGACCTCCATAAGGAGTAAGGACCTCTATAGAAATAACTTGGTAGCGTGATAATCGTTGGAATTTTTATTCATGGTTAGTTGGCAGTATGTAGGTGAATGATTGTGCGAGCATATATGTACCATTGGTATTTGTTTTATTTAATGACAAATAAGGAAAGCGGGATTATTTCTTTCAATTTCTTAACATTCTCTTGCGGAATTCATAAATATTTTTTTATTATATGACGGAACGAGTGGGCTCATCAACAATGCTCATGCACAATGGACCATGCCGCAATTGACACCACAAGTTGTGTTGCAAGCTTTTTTGTCTATTAAGGCCATACTAAACTTGTAGGGCTCCAGTATACTGCATCATTCAGAGAAAACCCATTACAAGCGCTACTTTACGCTTTCTGCACGACCACGGTATCATCCTGGACGAGTATTCCCAATTAGTCATAGCTTCAGTGTGGCTCTACCACGAGAGAGACAAAATTGAGACATTCACTCGGCCACTATTACAACCAAAGGCGCAATACAATTTGTAAATTAGATTATAAATTCTATTTAAACAGAAATCGAACCCGGTACACGTGCCGTCACGGAACTATAAGAGCGCTTAGCTTAGTGGCTCTTACATATTATTTGACCTTCTTTAGTAAATATACAATTCACAGGTAATTTATTTACTGAGTATTAAATTTATGAAGGAAACAGTTACAGTTCGTATTTATTGCGTAAAAAAAAATATTTTTTTATAGAACTGAATTGAATTCATGAAAAACAACATTCACAAAAATATTGGCTTGATGTATATCAAGTAGTAAACGTATTCATAATATATACATATTAAGAATACGTATACCTAATTAGTTAAATTAAATTAAATTATAGGTATGCAATATATTTTTTAAAAAGATAATTTTTTTTAATAGTTAAACCAACTAAATATAGATAAAAACTCCTTTGTTGTAAGTATGAAACTTTCTAGGAGAAACATTTTCACCCGTCGGAGTTATGCTGAAGCAAGGAACCGGGCCGGCTCGTCCGAAGTGATACTACTGGCTCACAGAATTCACAGCATGAAATGATAGTTGTACTTCAAACAGTGCTTCTACTTTATTTCGCTAAGTGAAGATATCGGGAGGCCCTTAAATGTCGCTTAGTGGCGTAGAAAGCCGGCAACACAACTAACGCGTGGACTATGGCGCGGCTGACCATGGGCGTCGGTGTTCTCCTTCCATATACAAGACCCACCTGCTCCGTAGTCCGCTATATCATAAAAAACCTATAATGAACATTTATTATGTAAGGTGTAAATATTATTATGTACTTTTGTGCGCCACTATATATATTTTTTAAAATTACGATTCTCTTAAGTTTATCCAAAGGTTGCCTGGAAGAAATCGCTTTGAGCGACAAGGCCGCCCATTGTATTTCTATTTTTGATATAAATTTCTAATCTCTGTATATGTTTCTTTTGGTGTCCAATAAAGTGTTTACATATCAAGTATTTCGTGCATATACCTTTATACTAAAGATTTACCTTCGACGGATCCTTCAAACTTCTTACCTGAAAACAAAAAAATACCGTTAATCTTTGATCGAACTAACGAACCACATGGAAAATATTTACAGGTAGCAAATTGTTGCGGGAAAAACTTTCCACTCCGATTAAGCAATGAAAATACTCGTACACAATGCGAATAATTGAACAAAATCTTTTTTCGTAGTATTTGTTTGACATATTTCAATGGACGATACTGCATTTTTTTGAAACTATTCATCGTATTTTATTTCTACAAAATAGCATTTAAAAGAAACGGTTATTTCTATTGTGAGTGTTAAAATTATTTTAAACATGTGCGATGTGCAATATTTTAAAATTCGCTACCGATAGAACAATTGCTTTTCATTCATTTGTGACATCAATATATATAAATCTCCTGTCACGATGTTTGTCCGCGATGGACTCCTAAACCGCTTAACAGATTTCGTTCAAATTTGAACGCAATATGCAGTTTGGTCCAACTTGAGAGATAGGCTGGCTTAGATCTTTAATCATAGTCGCAATTTTATTTTATTGCGAATTATTTGTCTATACTTAATTGACAATCACAATTATCTGTTAACTCCAAATGATTCTAACAGATGTCGATACTTTTCGACTTGATTGAGTACTGCCATGGCACTGCCATGGTAAACCGACAACCGTGTCATATAAGTTACAATTCAATAGCATGATTACCACGTGTTATTGAGGCTAAAGTATAAATTAAATTTATTTTTTAGTAAACGAAATAGCGTGAAATTCAATTATTTCTACTTTTTTAATTTTTGGTGTTGCATAGCCAACCACGTGTTACGTAGACCGAAGTGTAAATCAAATTCAAATTATAGTGACGATAATACAGTGAAATTATTCCTTTGTAATAATATAGATTACAATCAGAGTAACGCATAGATTACAGTTTATAATTGTAATGTGTAAACATGACAATATTAAATAGAAACTCGTAAGTCAGACTCGGTGGGTAGTGTAGCGGGCAGAACGAAGTCTGCCGAGTCTACTAGTTTACTATAAAATCCACAAGTTATATCAGAACAATAATTTTATATAAGCCTTATTTTTACAGACAAGACAATTATCACTTTAGTTTTATATAAAATTGAACAATGTTCCGCAAAGTCTACCCTGGTACCTACCTACCTTGGTAGTTAATTGGTGTGCCTTAGAAAATTAAGAATGTCTTATACACTTATATTAAGTAATAAGAAAGGGTAAGAAAAATACTTGGGTATACATAAATTCACGATTTTTGTTTCATTGTTTTGGTACTTAATAAATACATAAGATGTGTCTTCTTTGATTGTTGTGTACCTTTAAAAATTAACTTATTCCTAGATGTACTTAGAAAACAAAAAGTTTGCGGAGCACCGGTATAGAAGATAATTTTGTTGTAAGTATGTAAACTAAAGAAAGACAATTGGACTGACATAATATATGATTATATAAACAATGCTTTGAACAGGAAACTGGAGTCGCTCGGAATTACATCCTATTCTAAATATATGAATTCACATACGAACTTAAAACTTTCAAGAATGTTCATCAATGAAAGTTTTTAAAAATTATGTGACGTAAATATTTTATTTATATATATTTTTTATAGTATAGCGGACAACGGAGCAGGTGGGTCTCCTATATGGTAAGAGAACACCGCCGCCCATGGACAACCGTGCCACAATCCTCGCATTGGTTGTGTTGCTGGCTTTTTACGCCACTTAAGCGGCACTTTGTAGGGCATCCGATTACCTCACTACTCGGGGAAACACAGTACACGTACCGTTTCACGTTGAGCATTCTTTGAGCTCGTGGTATCACCTTGGACGAGACGCCCCATTTAGTGCGTCCGCATATGCTTCAGTAAATCTCTCCCACGGGGAAATATATGTTATCGTCTTATCATTATCAGCCTATCAAGTCCACTGCTTGACATAGACCTCCCCCAAAGACGCCCACCTATTATGATCTTGAGCGATCTGAATCCAGCGCTTGCCCGCGACCTTCATGAGATTGTTTCTCCATTCTTCGTATGCATAAGGCAATAGCCTTATGCATATGCCTTATTAACTATCTATTACTTCGATACATGTATGTAATATACATCCATTAATGAATAGACTATTATAATATGACACTTGGACTCAAACTAAACTTGACATCTATTTTCGAGTGGACAATGACGCATCTGTTTCAACGTCTTCATTCTAAAACCCAACGTAGGCATTTTGATTTACATCTAGTGTTGCCCAAATGCAAGACCAAGACCGCCTAGTTTTTCCAAGACCAAGAGTGACCGTGTAATACTTGAGCAAGAACAAGACTAAGCCTGCAAGACTCGCGCGTTTTGCAGCTATTTTTTTGGCAGTGATTTTGGGAATTTCTCATTAAATCTTTGGACATATATTATAAATCTAGTTGGTCTTTACTATGGCTATGCTAATTTAATCTTAATATGTTCCTATTCTGATAGGTTTTTCTAAGATCTGAAGTAAACTTTAATAAATATCAATAGTCTTATAGGTAAATTCAAGACTTGCAAGACCAAGACCAAGGCCAATACTAGAACTATTTGCGCAAGACCAGGACTAAGCTAAGTCTTGCATTTCGGCAACACTTACAGTTTTATAATATAAGTTAAATTACTATTTGACGTAAAATCTAAAATCTCATCTAATCACAGACAGTAATGTTTGTACTTCTTAAACCTATATTAGATAAGGGATAATAAAATTTATAGTTTTACAAGTTAGGTTATCTCATAAGTAGTTAAAATCTTCTATATAAAAACTTCTCTTATTCTATTAGACATCAATGGAATTAAGAGGAAAAAAACTACTGAATAGACAATCCTAAATCTCTTTTTACATAGTAGTTAGGAGCTTAAAAACTTGAAAATATTTGTGTGGTTTAGTACAATTTCTAGACGAACTCTGTTATGTATGAGAATAATGTTATTAGTTTTCGCGTAAAGGAAAAAAACTCGCGAAACTTAATTATTCGTATCTTCTTGCATAAGTTGCATATCATTTAAATACAATATTTATTTAGTCGTTCCTGGAAAATCTATTGAGATTTTCCAACAAAAGACGAGTTTTATGAATTAAATAATGATTTCCGTACTGTTATGTAGCGTCATCGTCATCATCATTTTAGCCGTAAGACGTCCACTGCTGGACATAGGCCTTGGACATACATACCTGTCGGAGGCGACTTTCATCCAGCGTTTTCCGGTGACCTTTACAGGGTCGTCTGTCCATCTTGTGGGTGTAATAATAATATATTCTGTTATAAGCTTATGGCTAAGATATTCTATAAATATATAGGAGGGGTTTAATTATTGTTTTAATTTTTATATTTTAAAGCAGGAAACGGAGTAGTCTTCCATGGTAAGATATTAACGTCGCCCATGGACATACACGCCACAAACCGGGATTTGGTTGTTTTGGTGACTTTATACACCGTTTTACCGGTATAATTTCACAGGCCCCCGCTATATTCACTCAGCGAATATTGTTTCACGCTGATATTCTGTGAGCCCATGGTATGTCAGCTGGCTGGTAAGCCAGTCCCTTAGTGCGTAAGCATATGCTTTCACACAGCATGGATGATTAAAGTTTAATATAAATTTATAACTTTGTATTTCCTGCCAAAAGTTAAATGTCGCTAGTTTAACGGCGTTAAGAAAAATTAATATAAAGTATGTTAAACAAAAAAAAACTCTTATAAATCTGTTTCAATAGTTACTAATTACAGATATGGTAAATTCAATATTTGTAAATATCTAGGCTTAGTATTTTTTTTACTCTATAGCGGCTAACGGAACAGGTTGGTCTCCTATATAGTAAGAGAACACCAGCCAAGAACAACCGTACCACAGTCACACGCTTTGGTTGTGTTGTCGGGATTGTTTACGCCGAGGCTCTTAAAAATACCGCTTGAGCAGCGCAAAAAGCCAGCAACACAACGGCGCGGTTGTCTATGGGAAGTGGTATTCTCTTACCATATAGGAGACCACCTACTCCGTTGTCCGCTATTCTTACAAAAAATGAATATCACAACTCACAAGGCACTTAAATACATAATTGTAATTGTAAGAAGGGCTGGTTTCCGCCACTCTACGACATTATTGCACCTATTTTGCGTGAGATACATACTAGTATTATTATTTTACACCATCTTACTTGGAACGCAGGACCCTAAAAGTTGCAACAGAATATGCCCAGTGAAGCAGAAATCAAACATAGTGAAGCAATTGTACCTTTATTAGCGGCTAAAACTAAACTTAACTCTGCTTGAACTTTCCGATATCTCAATTTCAATTTCATAAGTATTCGGCTTAGCTAGGTAACATTTCAGGAATGGAGCATATACATGATATTGCTGACTTCGATATCTGAGATGTAAAATGATTCATTTCGGTGTCCCATTTCCTGTGTGACAACTTTTTGGTAAGCAATTTTCAATATTTGTATAAAATATTTATATAAAAATATCGAATAAGCCTTAAGCTTAAACTTATGGCCATTGAATTGACTGATTAAGAATGACATCTTATAATAAATTCTACTTCATCCACATTCGGATTCTATTACGTCATACACTAATATTAACATATACGGAAGAATATTCCTATCAAATAATATCATTTCTATATTCCTATTTTTGAGATACTCGTAGGTTAATAGTTTTAAAAGAGTACAATGAAGCGAGAGGTATTAGGTTTAAATCCCGGTCCGGACAATTATAATTTAATTTATAATTTATTCGGTCTCTGAAAGGGCATCACAGTGTCCGGGCGAATATCTTAATACTGTCCCACCCGTGGGGGAGCCATGCTGACGCACTATTTGGGCCGGCTCGTCTGTAGTGACCACGGGCCTATTTTGTAGGCCTACTTGACGTAAACGGTACTTTTGCTGTGTTTCGCTGAGTGAATGTGGATATCGGAGGCCCTTAAAAATGCCGCTTAAGTGGCGTATAAAGCCGGTAATAGGTAATACAACCAATTCACGGACTGTGGCACGGTTGTCCATGGGCGGCGGTGTTCTCTTACCATATAGGACACTCAACTATTCCGTTGTCTGCTATACTATAAAAAATACTCATAATTTAATTTAATTATTTTGATATTAAATTTTATCGAAAGCATAGCTTGTTGAATATCTAATGTGGTAAATATTTTATTTTTCAGACTGTTCAGGTTTTTCGCGATGACGTCGTACTTCTTAACCCTTCCAATGTCGCACTAACCACTCACTGAACCCGCTGAATACTTTATGACAACCGTAAATCTAGTGAAATCGTAAATTTTGTAAGACCCGGCCGAAAGGTCCCGACCCTTTCTACAAATGGATATTAGGTGGCGCAAAGTCACTTTGCTTTCAAAAGTCATAGGGCTAGTTAAGTGGCTTGTTCTCAAATATTATGGCTGTGTTCAGGTTCTTTTGACTAAATATATCATCTAGCTTCGTATTCCATAAGAATCACAACTATTAGGGTAAATATTAAGTCTCTGGGTTACATTTTGTTGTATAACGTAAAACTTCGAACATTTTATATAAATAAGTACACAAAACTTTTTTATAGAAGATGTATTAGAAATCCATTGAATAGCTCCAATATGGAATTAATGATTATTGAACAATAAATTGAATGGAATTTGAAACTTCCATTACCATCTTAAAATTTATTAGACTTTTAATTATAACCATTTTTCAGCCGTAAGACGTCCACTGTTGGACATAGGCCTCTGCCTTGGAACATGGACATAGGACATCCAATGGACAAAGGCTCTCCGCCGTGAAGCGCCGGCTTAGAATTGCGCTTCCCCAAATCATCCCGTGGGTGTTGTAAGAGGCGACAAGGGAATACCGGAGGGCGGGCAGCAGCGTCCTCCGCGGACTATATAACTGAACTGCGATCACCAACACGCCTGCCAAGCGTGGCGATTAAGGCATACACCCCCCTAGAGGTCCTCCTCCACGAGTGAATCAGTTACCCCACTGGCCTAACGGGGAAGGTGGGAAAGTCCGAGGCGCTTTATTAGCTTAAGTTAGTAGTTTTAGTTATATCTTTTTGGATCTACTTTTTATATTTGTAATCTTTTGAAGAGTCCCATGGCTTTTTATCTAACAAATTATCAGATAATTTGTAACTTTTCTTATATCGTATTGATTTTATTGTTTTTTAATGAATCATTTGTAAGGCTTTATTAACGAATCCATATAATTTGATTGATAATTAAAATCAGTTACATGGTGACGCAATAAATTCTCTGTCGAATTTATGTTATTAGAAGTTACGACAGTACCTTTATGTAGTTTACTATTAGATGTATCGAAGTTCGTCGGGAATTATCTTGTTCAACTTGTTTCCTCTGAGGCCAAGTTTGGGCAGGTTAACATAAATTTATGTTCACGCTTGCATTGGACCAACACCTCACAATATCATATTCTGTTTGATTCTTGGTTCATTAGTTAAGATACAAATTATAAATATTATGTATACATTGTAAAGATAAATGTCATCTGTTTCCACCTCTATTGATTCTTGAAAACTAATAAAGATATCTATACTGGTTTCTATTTATTTCCGTGCACCAGTGATTATGTTAAGAGATTAGGATTTTGTTATACTGTATTGTATGAGACATATAAACAAGACTAATGGAGATACAAATTTTGGGTCGTAGAGATATTAAATATCTTATTCGTAGCTATAATATTAAACTATCTTAGCTACGAATGCCATTAAGATTGCTCGCAGCATGAGAATACCTACTTTTAATGCATTCCCTGCAATTAAAAGTAATGTAACATTTCCAAGAAATACTGACGTCAGTTCAGATACAACTTTTATATAATACAGTGTAAACTCCATGTAACGTCCCTCGATTTAACGACAAACTCCCTAAAGCGTCGAAATCAATTGGC
>DWCF01006226.1:0-12778 GCA_018230265.1 Delias oraia
TTTGCGTCGCGCCGCAAAGTCCAACGGCTCCAACAAGGCGTGAAAACCAGGAGCGACGGTGAAGACAGCAGGGACAAAGAAATCTGGATAGATATAGATATAAAATAAATACAGAATTGATCGTAGTTAAAATTAAAAAATTAGTTAAACCCTTAACTATCCCGAATGGTATTGTTTGTGCAAAAATGTGTCTACGAGACACGTTTGGGTAGTTAATGGGTTGAACATGTAAAAAAAGTAGAATAAAAACGTATAATAGAAAAGAAATAGAATTAAGCCGGAAAGGAAAATTAAAATTGTATACGACTTGATGAAATTGTATACATAAGATGTAGGAGCTATTGCAGTAAACGTAAGAAATCAATGTCTTCGACAGGAGGCATTCGTTTATGATTATATAAAAATAGTATAACCGTTAGAAATAGACATCTAACATAATGAAATGTATTATTAAAATAAAAAATGGTAAAAATCATAGAAATATTGAACTTCTTTGTGAAGTATACATGATAAACAATCGTCTCTCATATTTTTATGGTTAAAATGAGTACCAAGAGAATATCTTATTGCCATAGTTAACTATTGTGACACATTAAAGTTTTCTGATTAATTCTTATCATAGTACTAAAGCCAAAAATCATGACATACGTACTTTATTCTATTACTACATATATGAATAATTTTAGTAACTATAGGTTGAAAAGAATGCACCACGAGATCAAAAGCTCACAAAGGCTTCAAAAAACAATTAAAAGACCAAACGATCTCAATTATAGGAAACGATGCGCAAAATTTCAAATAATCTAAAAAGTGGAATGCAAAATGCGCCACACCCGAGCGATACAACACTAAGATTTATGGATTTAAAATAGTTATTACCTAGAGTAGCAGTTTTTAGTGTATCAATACTAAGTGCTAAGACCAATTCTTTATACAGAAATATAATAAAACCAAGGACTTGAAAACTACACGAATCACGATGCTAGAGTAAGAAAAGAAACACGATTATGTCGCTTTTTTTAAGTTTTGGATTCGGTTGTTTGTGCACTTGTCATTAGAAACAGAGAAAAAAGATTGGGTTCATCCAATATGATGTGATAAAGTGGTAAATGGAAAGTTCTACACCATTTTAGTTAAACTACTCCATTATCCAGGAAAAATTTTCAGTACTTTAACCGAAACCGTAAAAACTTTAAAATCGCTAAATGAAGCGCGATCAAAGACATTTGCCCGTCATCATCATCATCATCATTATATCTCCCGTAGGACGTCCACTTGTGGGACTTCCATGAATACTTGTCGGAGGCAACCTGCATCCAGCGTGTTCCGGCGACCTTTACAATGTCGTCCCACGCTACCCTATCACATTAGCCCGTATTCATTGACCACTAGAATACGATTTAAAGTTTTATACCTTTGTGCTATTACATTACATAGTGCATTATGGATAAGAAGAAATGACATTCATCTGCGAAACGTAATGGCGATACTGAAACGGATCAAATCAATATTTCATATACTACAACGGAAAAGTAAAGTCAGTGGCACATCGAACATGCTGATTGGTTAATGAATCACCCACTAAACGAATATAATGGTAAATGTAAATTATTTTGTATCTTCATATTTCAATCTTGACATTCGACGATCTATTTTAATCTGTTATTTGGTAAAAATTAGTAAAACCGTTAGTTATTTACAATAGTTAGTCGATTGTAGCCGTAACATTGAGATATTGTCGGTAAAAAGGTAAATAAATCTATAACAAAGTAAAATTATTGTGTTTGAGAGTAATACTGGCGCAATATTAAATGGCCTCCGATATCCTCACTCGCGCTGAGCTTCTGTGAGCCCGTGATATCGCTTCGGATGAGCCGGGCCAATTAGTGCGTCCGCATATGCTTCAGCATGGCTTTTCCACGGGTGATCGTTTCCTCCATATGGGACGCGCAATTTGTGAAACTTATAGTGCGAATGTTAGGCAGATTGTGAAATATTGTAAGAGCTAAATTCCGAACGCCTGCTTCTACTTACAATGCAACTCGTTACGTAATTTATTTTTGTAACGTTTCGACGATTCAAAAGTGCTCCTAACCAGCCCGTCAAAACCATTTTGTTTGTTTTATGTAAGTACGGAGATGGTTTACCGGAAATTTCAAAAAATAAGAAAAAAAATTTCATTCGTTACTCGTCGTTCCTGAACCGGCGTTGGCCGATTTGAGCTTTAAACGAAGTCCTGCTGCGAAGAGAGTATTTCAGATCTTCTTGTTCACTTTCAGGATGCTGAATAGTTAAAACGCTACGCGAAGATTGGCAGAATTCGCGCGCCTGCGTGCTACCTACCTGCTCTATCGCTCATTGAATCCTTGTAATTGGCACAGTCATTCAACACATTTGATATCTTCCACTGGCTCATAATAGGGATGATGACTGATAGTAAAAAATTTAAAAATAACGAATTTGAATTTATTTAGATATTTGATAAAATAAAACTCCAAAAACTACAGGTCCGCCATGTTCAGTTGAACACCAATCATATTTAATTACGTCACATCTATGACAGGTCTGTCACTGTCACTGTAAGTTTGGACGATCTATGAGACCTATCCGATGATATTAATTAATTAGTTTTACCTCCCTTTATTGAGTGTTTTGCAATATCTGTTCATTTATTGTTTAATTTGTTTTATCAAGCTCTAAATGTTGTGTTGTCATAGATTTCTCTTCTAGATATTTAATTGATTCTTCAATTAGCAGTATTCTTTGTTTTTTAATAACATGATCGGTCTGTGGTAGCTAGTCATTTCGTTCTATCAGGTTGGCATTCAAATTTCGTGGATACAGACCCTGGTATCATGCGAACTTTTGTCACTGAACCCATCAACATATTATTAACATTTTAAAATAAAGTCACGCAATAACTCGCCATTCAATAATATAGCAAGTTAATACTACTACGTCACAGTGATCTTCAGAAAAATAATTAGGGGAATTCAGATATGCTTTGGGATCTCGCCTTGCAAGATTCAACCACCGATATCTAATTTTTTTGTTATGTGGCACATAAACAAACAATTTGCTAGGATTTAGAACTAGGACACACCACTTATACACTTTCTGATCCATTTCTTAATAAAATATTAACTGATTTATTGTATTAACTCCTACTATTTACCAATTTTTACGATCATATGTCATGGAAATTACGTCAAAAATAGACGCCATGACACTTGTGCTGTTTTAGCTCCAATTTTCCAAAATAAAATTAAAATTGCTTTCTTTCATCGAAAACCTATCTTTTTTGAAAAAATATGTATATTTTAGATAAGTTAGATACTAAAGATTATAATAGAACAGTTTTTCAAAATGAGCCACAATCTCCGTTGTCAGCCGTGGCCTTTCCTCTAGTTACGCGAAGTGTCTACCGCGGCTCATTGTGTACCTTGCTAATTGGTGTGCTTTGGAAAAGGATGTCTAATAAACTTACGTTAATTAATATGTAAGGGTGAGAAAAATATGCACTTGTGTCCACGTATCATGCGATCGCACAAGCGAGAGGTTTTTGTTTCCTTGTCTTGGTACTTAATAAATGCTAATTTATAATTACATAAGATGGTTTTATTGTTAGTGGTTTACCTTTAAAAAATTACCTTTTTCTAGATGTACCTTGAACACAACCAGTTTGCGGAACACTGCCCTAGACAAGGGGTGCTTAAACTTTTAAAGTTCATACAAATTTAGTATTTTGTCAGGGCGACTTAAGTATTTGACAAAAGTACTGTCGAAAGAAGGAGGTGAAATAATACAAAAATAAAAATGAAAACCTACAATTTGAAATCGAATCATAGAGATGACTCTCGGCTCCCTCTTCGCTTTCTATCACATTTTGACACTTTTTGACACATTTTGAAAAACGCTGATCTAGAATCAGTGCTCTCGTGAACTACAAACCTTTTATATTCTTGCTCGATTTTATTTCTGTCATTAAACTTCATCACGCTGCCACTGGCAATGTTGTAGTCGCCATTCACAGAAGCCATACATGTAATAACGTGTAGAGGAAGAAGTACAAAACTGGGTAGACAACGTCAAATAGCGCTATGCCAGTTTAGCATGGACGTTCATAAAAAGCGGCGGGATAATTTTTACGCTTTATTTTTTTTTTCAATTATATTTTAAGTTTTAATGCTAGTGATAGCATTTATCTGTTTTATTAATAATTTTGCATTTTTTGCAATCAGATGTCACATTTTGAATACTAAATATAATAATATTTTTTTATTAATAAAAATATAATAATATTATGAATTCTGTGAGTAGAGATCATAATTTTACCTGTGTCTGTATAATGATATTACATATTTTTATATAACGGCAGAGAATTGAACAAGAATATCAACCAAATTCAAAGTTAGATTAACTTATCATCATGAACCAACATTTTAACCAAAGACAAACATATTGACAGAACATATACAATATAGGTATGAACAAGAAGCGAATTTTTTTTCAAAATATAGAAATATAAAAAATATGGTACATAGGTACATAGTTACATTAATTCATTTACAATTGAATATTATTCATATGTAAGAATGTCCGAAAATTGAAATGAATTAACTGATAAAACTTTTGTCACATTAAATGCGCACTAAAGATGCGTATGTCATCTTGGTCGCAGTAAATCTGTCAAATCTGAATTTTTATTATGGCAATAAATAAGGGCAAAATGGCGGCCACTTGTCAGCTGTCACGCACAGCGGTGTGCGGAAAACGCGCCGGAAAAGCAATGGAAAAGCCGCGCGAACGGAATTTATTGCAAAAAACAAACGTTTATCACTTCGAATTAATTGCTAAAATCTTATTTTAGAATAACGAGTAATTCTTGAGTTTCATGCTGGTTAAATAATACAATGGTATTGAGATGTTTTTTATGGTATAGTGGGCAACGGAGCAGGCGGATCTCCCGTACAGTACAGTATCACCGACGCCCATCGACAACGACTCCACAATCCACGCTTTGCTTGTGTTGCCGGCTTAATGCTACAGCTGCTTAAGAGGCAGCTAATGGGCAGCAGTGTTCTCTTACCATACAGGAGACTCACCTGCTCCGTAGTCCGACATAACATAAACAAAATAATCAGTAACGTCAAAGAGCTTTCAAACATTGAAATACAAATAATTGGAATGTTAGAAATGACATAAGACGGGAACCGAACCCGGAACCAGTTTGCCCGAGCCGCGCGTCCCTCCCTTCGCTCGCCGGCTCGCGCCCAAACGACCCTTCGGCAGCGCCGCGTCTGTGTGCGTTAACACAGGTATCGTTGGGGTTGCCGTCTCGCGGATTCTCCCCGTGTTTTGTCGCTGCTCGCCGTACTCTCGTGCAATTCAATAATATAAATTAATCAATAATTAAAAAATACATATAACTAACGAAAATAAAATATTTTATAATAATCATTATTTATTATCCTTATATAATCGTTATCTTGCTATAATCAATTGAGAACACTTTCAAATTCGTGATTTAATTAAACCAAAAGAAATTTTATTATAATATTATTAATGCTTTGTCAAAAGACAAATTCGATTTATGCTGCTCCAAGTAAGCAATCTTTGAACCGAATGGGGCCATTGCCGATGGTTCTAGTTTTTTTAATTTCAAATTCTTAATTAATTTTATATTAATATTGTCTTAAACGGCGTAAAAGGTAGCTGCACAGCAAGCGTGGACTGTGGCGTGGTTGGTGATGGGCAGCGGTGTTCTCTTACCATATAGGAGACCACCTGTTCTGTTGTTCGCTGTAATATAAAAAAATCGATGTCGATAAAAAGATAATGATAGCAGGGGACAATTTAGATATGAATGTAATATGAGTTGTTGTTTTAAAATTAAAACAAACTTTTCGTTTGGGAGGGATGATAAATGAACACTGCAATAATTCAACTTACCAATAAAATTTCTTAAAAAATCTATCGCGTTTTTTTGGAGGTTTCAGGAGAATTTGGCAACAAAGACCGATACACAAGAATTTTGTATACATATATTGTCAATAATAATTCCTGAGTATATTTTGTTATGATATGCTGATTATTCGAACGAAGGAATGGTTAAAAAGCGCGTTGTCTTTTCATTTTGTTTAATTTTTATCCTCTTCAGCTAAAATAAACAGAAAATAGTCGAAAAAGTATACCACTAAAAGAGGAGTATCAGATCTCTTTCTTCTTTTGGGTCCTTTTATTGTTAAGAATTAGTAAGAATAATTAAGAAATCATGAACAAGCGATGGTTACTTCCCGAGTGCTATTTTCTTTTAGCGGTATCTATAAATGCCTCCGACATCTTCACTCACTCAACGAAACACAGAATAAGTATCGCTTCAAGTGCATGAACCGTTTCACACTGTGTATTCTATGAGGCTGGTATCTTTCGGACGAGCCGGCTAGTATTAGTGCATCAGCATATTCTCAGCATGGCTCTCCCTCGGGTGAATGATAGGTTAATTCTAATCTCTGAGTTGCATTCTTCCATTACGACATTCGTTGCGTACTTTTTTTGATAACACGATTTAGTACAGATAAGCTATAAGGCACAAGCAGCAGCACGGAAAGGTCACTTGCCTTTGCATTTTTATTTCTTCTAAACACCGAAAGCTGCCTCATTTCCAAAGTCGGATATATCGGGAGATGGAGGTGATAGGCTCGCCACCCTAACGCAAGCTCCTCCCAAACGAAATTCCCATCGGCCATCAGTTCGCGTCCGCCCTTTCACCGAGTAGTACGCGGCCCGCTGCTGCTCCGTGCACCTCTGTGTTTCTGTGTCTCTGTGTTGCCATACAACTGTGCTTTCACCCTTTGGCCTGAGAAGACGTAAGTTACTCTATTTTTGATGGATTGCCGTGATGCAGGAGGCTTTGTTTCACCTCTCTCAAAACTATGAAAATACGATGTCCAATTTGTGTGTCAATACTTAATACATTCCGTTTGGTTTGATGGCGATTTCAATGTTCACCGATGTTACGTGTTAACTAGAGAACATATTTTGGTGAAATTCTAACAAGAGATAGAATGCTGTAGGCTCTATTATAGTTGTTCTTTAGGAGAATTAATTCATGTTACCAAAGTAACCAAGCTCATGTTAAAGTAGCACCACTTGAAGTGGTGCGAGTTCGCTTGAGACGTCGCTTGCCACCAGACGTGGCTGTGGTACGAAAAAATAAAGCAGGACCTCCTTTCGGTTGCTTGAGGTCGGTTCAAGTACACAACTGAGTGTGTGAGATAAAGCGAGAGGTATCGGGCTAAAACCCCGGTCCCAATAATTGTAAATTATAATTTCAGTTATAATTTATTCGGTCTCTGGAGGGGCATGACAGAAGTCGTGTGAGTGTCTTTATACATACACCCATGGGACAGTCATGTTGAAGCATATATGGTCGCCCTAACTGGGCCGGCTCGTCCGAAGTCATACCACGGGCCATAGAATACTCAGCGTGAAATAGTAGTTGCACTTGAAACGGTGTTCTATTGTGTTTCGCTGAGTCAGTGAGGATATCGAAGGCCCTTAAAAATACCGCTTAAGCGGCGTACAAAGCCGGCAACACAATCAATGCGCGGTCTGCGGCACAGGTGACAGGCGGCGCTGTTCTCTTACCATATAAGTGACCCACCTGCTCCGTTCTTCCCTTAACTATAAAAAAAACATTTTTTCCTAATCTGTTTTCCGTGGACCCCCGGGAGTCGTCCCGCAAGTACCTATATATGTGGCTATCCGTGCTGTCATTGGATCTTATTCTTTTGAACATACACAAATGATAATAAAAAATAAATACCTTACCTTAAAGGCCGGCAACGCACCCGCGGCTCTGCAAGGGTTGGGGGAGGACCGCTTGCTCTTGGTCAGTCTCCTGCTCGTCTGCCACCGATTTAAAAAAAATGTATGTTTTATTAAGTGAAAACTGTCCTTTAAGCACTAGAGGTCAGTGGCTGAAATAGGTGGGCAAACACTGCACGGCACAATACACAGTTCAACCAAGTACGAGACCTGGCTGAACTGTGTCTCTGAACTGTGTGAAAATGCATCGAAATGCATTCATAACTTGAGTTGTAATTGGGAAATGGAGTTGTACACAATAGGGTGACATAGAGTTCTGGATGGCATTGGCCGCATGCGGGCGGATGCCGGACACCCGTGCAGTGCTCGAGGTTAATGAAAAATCCCTTTTGAACAGCCTCTAATGATCATTGTGAACGTTTTAAACGCATTTTATGCCGCGAACCGCCACTCCTAGGAAGCAGCTGCCAGCAGCGCTAATCTCCAAACCAATATCAATTTTTCAAAAGTGTGTAATCCCTTGAAAGCCTTAAAATTTTTGATATCAATCACTGATAGTTATTTTGGGAATATATTTCACGTATAGAATTGACCTAGCACATTCACAATAAGTATTATCACTTCACGATATTCTCAGCTTTTGAAGAAGGCGGATGAAGAAGCTTCTACGGAATAAAAATGATAAAATTCATTTTTTTATCTTGTGCTATTTACATGCAGCGTGGGAATGTCAAACAGACGCTTATCAAACGGAAATCCGTTTAATGGCCGAATTATCGCGATATTCAAAGGATTTCACTAAAGTGGAAGTCGCCGAATGCCCCGCTCGCCTCTCTGAAGCTCTATGACGACGTCGCAAAGCTGTCATGATATATTAGAATATATTAGAATAGGAACGTTTTGAGCTTGAATTAGCATAGCCAAAGTAAAGACCAACCAGATTTATACATGTCTAAAGATGATGAGAAGACCCAAAAATCACTGCCAAAAAATAGCTGCAAGACGCGCGAGTCTCGCAGGCTTAGTCTCGTTCTTGCTCAAGTCTTACACTTGGCCTTAGGGCAACACTAATCATAGCCTGTGTTAATAATAATTATATTTTTATTTCTCTCAGAAAGGTATATTTACAAAAGCAACAAATATACTAGCAAATCTCATTATTATTAATCAAGTATGAGCGATATTTTTTCAAATTGCGCATTTCTTCCGCCCATGGGCAGAGGAGAGCTTGTCCTAGCTGAGCCTCTGCTCACATGCACCGTTTGCATAAGAACAAATACTACTTCAAAATCTTGAACGTCTGTATGTATGGGTGGATAAATGTTTGTTACTCCTTCACGCAAAAACGATTCAAGGGATTTTAATGAAACCTTGCAATATAGCTAATACGTCAGAACAACACAACAAAGTCTGTTTTATATTGGTATTGTGTAAATTAAGAATTATTTTAATAATTTCGCCGGTGGGAGAGCCATGCTGAATCATATGCTGACGCGCTGATTGGGCCGGCACGTCCGAAGTGATGCCACCGGCTCACAGAATACTCAACGTGAAACGGTACTTGTACTGTGTTTCGCTGAGTGAGTAGGGATATCGCCCTAAAAATACAGCTTAAGCGGCGTAAAAAACCAGCAACAAGCGGAAACGCGGCGTGCGGTGTTGTGATGGGCGGTGTTCTATTACCATATAGGAGATATAAAAAAATTACTCGGCGTAAAGAGTTAGGCCCGGTTGGCCGACTGCACCCAGAAGTTAGCGGGTTCGTGAAACTAAATTTGAAATAATACTCTCTCTTTGGGAAGAAAAAGTAACACCCTGAGCCGTGATTGTAAAATACTAAGACAATTATTTTCGCTGACTGAAAGTGGCCAGTTCAATCGAAGACAACGCCAACAGTGGACACCAGTTTTGAACTTTTATTAGAAATGCCAGCCTCTATTCTCACTAATTGAATTTTCAGGGGAAAAGCGAAAGAACATATCGCATTGCTAAACTCCTTTTGCATTCTCCGAGGCGCGCTCTGGCGACGCTATTCAGCACTCCGCCCAGCGCTGTCTTTTATCAAACAGAGCCGCAGGCGCTAAGTAGAGCCCTCTGTGCTCGAGCAAACACTCAAGACGTGACAGACAGTCGTTTCTGTTATATAATATATATATACCTTCGAGTGTATTGCATTCCTCGTCTGACGGGCGATAGAACGCGAATAGCGCATCCGCTCGCCAGTGGTTGGGATTGCTCATGGCCGGAGGCATGCTTGCCTTAGCTGATCCTTCAAAAGAACCGTTTGTATGCTTAGCCACGCTGAAGCATAAGCTGACACACTGATTGGGCGGCTCGTCCGAAGATATGGACTCACATAATACTCAGCGTGTGACGTGCACTGTGATTCGTTAAGTGAGTGAGCATATACACCTTGAAATTTTGCCGCGGCGCAAAAAGCCGGCAACACAGCGAGCGCGGACAGTCGTCCGTGGGCGGTGTTCTCTTAGCACTTAGGAGAGCCGCCTGCTGCGTTGTCCGCTACAAGATAAAAAGGGCTTGTCGCGTTCATGAAATGCGTCGGGCACTCCATAGGCGGGTCTATCGGAGTCCAGTCACGTGTTGTGTGTCTGTCGCTCGCTTGCTGCTAAACGGTTTTGCGTCATGTGGTCGGAATTTTTAATTCACATAACTTTGTCGGATCTGTCTGTGTGGTGAGAAAATCAGTTTTTTTTGTTTTTCGTGGATTTTCATAAATAACCTTTCAGGCTCTGACACATCACAATAGCACAAAGCCTTTTGTTCGAATGAGTCCTGGAAAGGAAAAGCGAGCGAGGAAAGCCACATCGCTCATCAAGTCAATCTCCAATTATTCAACGTTAATTATGCAGATGTATGCGCATCACTATTTGAGCGGCTTATCGAGCCGATGCAGTTGTGGCCTAGTGATGTGCTCATGTATCGACAAATAATTTCGGCAAATTAGTACAGTTTTAATCAAAAATAGTGATGCTTTCATTCTATGAGCAAAATGTTTGTATGCTAACACGGGCTCATATAAAACTCAGCGTGAAACGGTACTTGTACTGTGTTTCGTAGAGTGAGTGAGGATATCTGAGGCCCTTAAAAGTGCCGCTTAAATGGCGTAAAAAGCCGGCAACACAACCAATGCGCGGAATGTGGCGCGGTTGTTCATGGACGGCGGTGTTCTCTTACCATATAGGAGACCCACCTGCTCCATTACCCGCTGTAACATAAAAAAGTGAACCAGAAGATGGATTGTAGCGCAAGTGTCCATACCCAGCAGTGATCTCTTACCGTGAAAGCGACCTCGCGCTGTTCTCCGCCATATACATTATCATAATTAGCGCAGCCGTTTCGTGCCGCTAAATCCGCATCGCACATCAGCTATGAATCTGTCAGCCCTCGGAGACATTTCAATCTTGTGAGCAGCAATTACGAGGTCACAGACGATCATTATATTTGATTAATTACACATTATCTTGTTGTACGCACGCCGGACAGGCGGACAGGCGGACATTGAATAGTGGATGTCTGACTGTGTGGGGCAATCTGTTTCTTTTATGATAAAGCGGAGAACCGAGCAGGTTGTCCAAGCCGAGTTTCGTGCCGCGCTGAAGACGCCCGTCCGCGAGTCGCGGCGAACCTATGGCTCACTTCAAAAGACCGTGTTAAGCTGTATGGCAGGAGTCAAATAGCTGTTTCAAAAAAATCCTTTATCCGCTAACCCATAAAAAAACATTCTTAAATGCAGCCCCACTCCGGTGTGCTGTGGACACTCGCCCATAGACGGAATATAAATTCAAAATAATTGAACGTTAACATTCGGACCAGGATTCGAACATCATCTCTCGCTTAAGGTAGGTAAGACCACTCGCAGAGAGACCACTCCTAGCTCTAATTACTGCCAAATATATGTCCAGATATTGCTGCCTTATTGGCTAAGAAAACAAGTTTTCACGGCTTTGTTTTTTTTTAAATTTTAGCCTAATTGCAACATTTTTGTACAATTCCAATTAATTAATAAATTCAGTAATAAAAGACAAACTATATTCATCATCATCATCAGCCCATTCAAGTCCACTGCTGGACATAGGCCTCCCCCAAAGACTATATTAATTCAAAGCAATTTTTAATATAGCGTAACATGCTGTATTAAGCTTTCCTGTTTCTTAAATTCCTTAGGCTCGTCCGAAGCGATACACAGAATACTCAGTGTGAAATGGTACTTGTTCTAGAAAATGTGCCTCTACTTTTGAGTGAGTGAGGATATCGGAGGCCCTAAAGACCGCCGCTTAAGCGGAGCAAAAAGCCGCCAAGCAAAGATGCGCGGACTGTGGCTCAGTTGTTGATGGGCGGCGGTCTCTTATCGAATAGGAAACCCAACCCCGTTCTCCGCTACACTAAATTCAAATGACGGAAACGCACAGGAACTCTCGCCGGGTTAGGTGGGCAAGAGGTGTCTTATGCGAGACGCACCTATGTTTTTATAGAAGAAATGAAATCGTAGACTAGTAAAACAATTTTAGCATCGAGGTATCGATGTTTGGATGGCTCATCGACAGCTGGCAGAGTGGGGCGTCACTGGCCGTCCTCATCGTCTGCCTCGTTCGTATGCGAGCAATTCTTAACTGGATTGCCGCACGAGTCACTGTATGTTGGAACTGCGTTTGGTTATAATATATCAGGAAATGTAAAAATCGTAAGAAGGCTGACAGAAATTAGTCGGTAACGCATCCGCAGCCCAGTAGCGCCTGCTCACCTCTCGACTTTCATAAAAATTGTAATTTGACGTCAAGTCTTAAATGATCTGTTGGTTCCTCGTTTACATTCAGCTGAAGTGAGCACGGGAGTGGGCATGACGGGTATGTACTTGATACTTCGCATGCCACTGCTAATGCCACTCGCGCTGCCCAAAAGAGCGGATTTAGTGCGGACTTCAAAGGAC
>DWCF01006227.1:0-12775 GCA_018230265.1 Delias oraia
CAGTCTTACGAGTTGTACGAGTGCAAAAAACAGAACGGCGACTTACTTGCAATAGTAATTTGCATAAGTCTGATAATATTCTTTCTTTATTCTGCTTCCAGGCGACTCTGAGTCCTCATCTTTCATCCATTTAGGAGGAGACCAAACAGTGGCCAGCACAGATATATCCTCAGTGGAAACTTCTATTGCTTTTTTTATTAATGGCAGCTTAAAATTGTAAAGAAATGATAGAGGTCCAACATACTTAATCTTGACCTTAAGGTGTAAAAATACTGAGAATATTGAATGATGAAATTATAATTTGAAAAATATTCATAACTACTCAAACTAATCTATTATTCAATAAATATAATTTTCACAAAGGTTACTTTCTTTAAGTTTGCCTTTAACCCAGTTAATAGAATTCTTGATATGATTTATAAATATAATTTCGAAAAATAGCAAGGTCTTGTTATTTCTTTTGTTTACGAGACTCCAAATTAAAGTAATCTTGGGTAGTCAAGGGTACAATTAAAAAGGGAAACAGATTACTAAACTCATATTTTATACCAGACCTTATATTCTGTGTCTTCTTTTGTTAAAGTAAAGTTAGTGAGATCTTTGTCATTAATTGGAAATTCATTGTAAAAATATGGATGAGTAGCGAAATCCGTGGAAGCGATGGGTGTTCGGATTATTGAATACTCTATTCCAGTTTTGCTAAAGTAAGATCTGCAAAATTACCAAAAACATATCGCACGTATTGTTATTTCTAGATTTAAGTTTAATAATACCATCGCGACATTAATGCCACGTTTAACGGTATGAATTTGTTTTTTAATCTCTGTAATGATTTTTTCCTGTAGATACCTACTCTATAAATGTTTTCTGAGCGCCTTTTGGTAATGCTCTCCAGTTTATACCGGATGCATCAGTGGCCGCCCCTCCAAAGCCATGTATACTTTGATATCTTTTATTTGGATAGAGTTGGAATATTTTTCCATAATACGCATCTACAACGTTAAAAATAATTCTAAGAAACAAAGTGCATACTTGCATCACTCAGTACTAATGTAATAACTTAAACTTAACTCTAAAAAAATGCCATCCCGTACAAAAATATACAATAAGACTTACTATTTATATATCCCATATTTACAATGCTTCCCATGCCTTTAAAAAATCTGGATCCCGCCTGAAACATTTAATAATTACAATCTAAATTATATGAGGCGCGCCTAAATAATAGCTTCTAATTTCTGAAAACCTTATAACCCGCAAATCTAATACAAATATGTATATTATTTATGTTTAGACAAATATTACCTTTGAAGAAGTATACGTGACATAAGAATCATTTGGGGGCTCTACTCTGTCAATTGTGTCGCAATAAGAAGCATTGCACACGCAAACCATTTTATCGGGGTTTCCTTTCACATACCGTTGTTGGCACTGTAGATCTATAATTAATACATATTCACAATAAAATAAATATAAATATATACGTTTAAATCAAATAATAAATTAATAAATTTAATTAAGAGCATTATTGCAGTAAGTTAATGTCCTGAGCAAGGACACTGCTAATACTGGTAAGTTATTTTTAAAAATAACAATTTCACGTCTTAATATTAAACATATAAAAAGGATTTTAACGTTTAATATGGTCCTATTATCCTGATTGCGCACTCCACTTTTATTACTTTAATGGAAAATAATGCCACCGAAAACACAACTTGTTCTCGTATTTGGTTATTTTATACACTTGTCGTGACTTCATTCGCGATAATTTTAATCGCGAATGAACTTATCAGATAAGTCATTAAATCAATTTACCTGCTCTACACATTAATCTCGTCAGCGTTAAAATAAAAGTGAAGAATAATAACACTGATGCTTCCATAATGCGAATAAAGTAATTTTGCTATTGCTGCTATATTTATCTTGTCAATTATCTTTGTGTAATATAATTATTTTAATTCAGGCTTCCGTTCATTTTTATTTGCATTTAACTTGCAACGTTTAACGGTTATATAATTTCAACCTCCTAGAAAGGATAACAAGTTAAAGCGCAATCTGTAAAAATACTCGTACCTACATGAAGGGTTGGGTGGCCCACGTTCACACAGAGTAGGCCTAAATAAAAATTTAAAAAAAACGTAGATTAAGAGAAATTTAATATTTAATGTTTTTAATATATATTAAAAATAATCCCTATATTAATTATTAAATTTTAATTGAAACTTTGATTATATATCTAAAACGTTTCCATAAAAAATAATAAAACCTATACATTTCGTTCAGGTAGTTAACAGAAGTCGTTTTAAAATAACAACTGTATTAAAATGTTTCTTTAAATATTCACTTTTTGTGAGTGGATTCGCGGTGAATTTTATTATACAGCCTTTTCTTATTTTTTTAGATAGATATCTTTTGATCTCAGAAGTTTGGTTTAACTGTTTTATTTAGGACAGCAACATTGTTAGAATGATATTTGGGATTGATGTTGTTATGAGGTTAGTTTGTCGGAGGAGTATGTTGTGAGGAATAAATTAATTTAATTATTGAAGAATACTGTATTTATCCCACTTATATATTTTACACTGATATGTACATGCAATGTGTGATATTATCTTATTGATAGACTACTTCTCGATAGATAGGAAAATCTGGTGTAATTGTGAAAAAACGTGTGTTGCTGTCAGTTTCTTTCGCCATTTTTTTTCAGCGTAAACCCATTGTGAAATGATAATAGAGTCCAAGCTTGACGCTCGAAAAGTGGTACTTGTATCTTATTTTGAATAAAATTATTTTGACTTTGACTTTGATAAAGTAAAAAAGTAAAAAAGTTTGAAAAGTAGTTGGTTACTGTGTAATTTGACTTAATTATATATTTTGAATAAAAAATTCTGAAAGTTAAAACTATATTTAATAATATATGTAATTTAATTCTTTGTAACACATTATAAACACCGGGATGCGCGAGTCGGCTAACTTTTTAAAGTTACAATGAAATCCGTCATGGAATACGTTAAGAAATTATATTACAAATTCATTCATCATGCATATCCAAGTTTCTGCAGTAAATGCATTGGTGGTTCCGATATCCTCAGTCACTCTGCGAAACTCAGCACAAGTACCGTTTCATGCTGAGTATTCTGTGAGCCCGTGCTATCACTTCGGACGAGTCGGCCCAATTTGTAGGTGAGAGTATGCTTCAGCATGATTCTCCCACGGATGGAATTTCCTAACATGATATTGTTTCTTCAATATCAAATTTCTTACAGATTATATAAAATATTAAATTATTAGCTGTTGTCCATGAATATTTTTATTTCACCTGTTTTATTTATATTAAATGAAAAATTATTCGTGTATTATTATTTACGCATAGACTTAAGCACTGTAATGTATTTAACTTTTTCTAAAATATATGTGTATTTAGATTGTATTAAATCGTTTTTAATGGACATATTTCAGCAGGGGTGTCGGGAAACTCTAAAACCAATTTATTTAATTATTTACGACTTTTATGTGCAAAGAACATCTCGAAAATCATGATTTCACAAACTTTAGTTGTACAAGAATGTAATATAATAAATAAAAAATATTATAAACGTGAAAGTTTGTATGGATGGATGGATGTTTGCTCTTCTTTCACGCAAAAACTACTTAATGGATTTCAGTAAAACTTTACAATAATATAGCTTATACAGCAGAATAACACATAGGCTATTTATAAAAATATATTGTGTGGATTGTCCAAAATATGATGGTAAGTATCAAGTAAGTAGAAAAAATCTACCATCGGTCAGCTATTCTGGCGTGCGCTGCCAAAACCTTTGAAGTTATACATATGTAATGTATGATGGATATGTTTATCCTACATAGCCCTACAAAAAAGCCCTATAAAGTATATATCTATATCTTATGTGTTAGCCATTACAACAAAAATAGTGAACCATAACTACTATAAAATTTTATAATTTATAATATATATATTTTGATAAGTAGTAATAAATTTATTCCTGAATGAAAATAGTGATCTAACATAAGATATTTTTATTCGATTACAAAAAAGGTGAGTATGTTTATGTAACGTACCTGGATGTCTGCCGAGACCACTAGTGTAATATAAAGATAAGGTAATATTGTAGAAATTCGTTTCTTGACTATATATCAATTTTTTATAATAACTAAATAATTAATTAAATATATTTTATTTTCTTATATTAATTTAGTAAATAAATAATTTTGTAATGTTTAAACTATGGTTATAATAACCTACGTAGTGGGTAAACTGTTAATTTTAAAACTACACAAAATCTCATATTAAAAACAATGAAACTAAGACACGTGGTAATGAATTTATAATAACAATATAAAAATATTATTATTTTTCCATTTATTTACATAGGTAGTTTGTGATTCATTAATGTAATGTGATTAAGATTTATTACAGACCATTTTGCAATCAAAAGTCATAGTTTCTTTTGGGAGTTCAGCTGACATCCTGTTGGTTGACGATGACATTATATCCTCAGTTTTGTTTTCATTATTACCATTTCGAAGGTTATCGTTTTTATTTACGTCTTCTTTGACTTTTAACAAGTTGCTACTTTCAGCAATGTTTGGTAGAAGAAACTTTTTTGACAAAATTTGTGAAGGGCGGCCTGATCTCTGACCAATCCCGTTAAGCAAATTAGTAGCTTTATTTTCCTCTCGTACATTCTGCCCGGGCGTGTCTTCTAAAGACACTTTATCATATATATTTTCGCTAGGTGAAGATTTTTGCTCTCTACTGAGTTGAGATTTAAGATTTTGTATAAAAGGGTTTTTGAATCCAGAAGAGTTACCCAATTTTCTTTCTAGATTTGGTAGCACTGATTTTTTATGTACGGGAAATTCTACATTTGTTCCCTTTTTTTGTGTTGCAAAAGGAATAATGCTTTTATTTTCCGTGGGTTTAACGGTTTTTTGTAAAATTTGCCTTGAATTTAATGTTTTACTGAGCCAAGAACTTTCTAAAGCTGTTTGCGTATCAATTTTACCGGGTATAAGGGGAGTATCTTCCAACAGTTTCAATTTTGAAATTGATCCTTTTGGATTCATTTTTCGAAGCAAAGCATTGCTGTCTCTGTTTATAGATAATCTTGAGGGTCTATGAGCTGACATAAATTGATTTTCATTTAATACTTTTTGTTCCACGTTTATTTTCTTACTTTGTGTTTGGAGTGTTTTAGGTCTGACTTTATAAATAGAGGAAATTGGCTGTATGTAAGATGCTCGCGATAGGTCAAATAAACTTTTTAATCTATTATTGATGTCTTGTATTTTCTCGTTCATCTTTAAATTATTTCTAGAGAACGATTCAACTAAGCCATTTGTATTAATAAAAGACTCTCCTAGTCCTAGAGTGTTACGATTTCGTTCTTGAATAGTTGGCAGTATATTACTTAAAGATTGTTGAACATTGTGTAATGCATCTTCTGTATATTCTTTTAGGTTGCCTGCAGATTCCACTATATTAAGTAATGGTGAAACCAATTTTGGTCTGTAATTCCTTGGCAAATGTTGTATTTTGAGCAACTGATTTGCACCATGTTCTAAAAATGATCTCAATTCGTTAAAACTTGGTATCTTTTCCAGAGTTGGTTCAAAAATGTTGGGACTATTTTTACCTTGAGGTGCCTTTTTATAGCTTAAATTATCGGCGT
This sequence comes from Delias oraia, assembly GCA_018230265.1. Taxonomy (NCBI): domain Eukaryota; kingdom Metazoa; phylum Arthropoda; class Insecta; order Lepidoptera; family Pieridae; genus Delias; species Delias oraia. The sequence goes on from DWCF01006227.1 coordinate 5,697, forward strand.
GTGGTTCTATTGTCAATACAGCTCCAAGTAAATCATTGCCTTTTCTAAAAGCTTTCTGTAGCTTAACTGGTTTTATAGACACAGACTTAGGAATTGGTAGCTTAGTTTTATAAGATTGCATGTTTAAACGTGGCAAAGAAGGTTGCGTATTTATTATGTTATCTTGGTCTAAGGAAGACGGATGATACTGAAATATATCTAAATTGATATCTTCTATAGGTTCGTTTTCAGATGTTTGTAGATTAAAAATACTATTTTGGTTATTTTTCGAAACACCTTTGGGTTTCTGTGATATTCCAAATCTTGTGCTAGAAATATCACTAGAAGCCATTTTCATTTCATTTTGATCATTATATGCATTTTTCTTTACCTGTATGCCGTACACTAAACATGAAAGAGGATTATTTTCGTCTGCATTTCTTTCATATTCATGATTATTGTGCTCATTATTTTCAGATTTAAATCCTTGAAGAGGGAACAATTTTCTGTCATTTTGATTATCTAATTCTTTTGGACTTAATATTTTTTGTTCCGAAGATTTTAGCAAAAGATCTTCAAAATTATTCACACCTATCATACTTTCATCGTTATTAGATCGTTCTTGTAGTTCTATTGAACTGAGATTTACATCACTACAATCATTGGCTAATGATTCTCGTGCCGAATGCCATTGTAAGACATTATCAATGTCTGATTGTAATTTGTCATGAACAATATCATTACCTTGTCTAAAATCTCCTAAAGTTTTCACTATGTTATCCTTGATTGATGAAGTTTCCTTATCATGTTGAAATGATCTTTCAAATTCATCGTCGAAAGATCTATGTAGAAAAAATGAGTTATTATCATTACTAGGAGTATATTTGTGCCTACTTTCTTCAACAACACCATCTGCATCTTTAAAAGTATCTCTTTGATTGGAATCAAAATAAGTTTGCTTGTCATCGACAACCTCCATGGTTTCTTCTAGATAATCTGGAATTTCTGAAGATTTTGATTCAACCTTATGGTCATCTGAATTTGGAATAATGTCCCAAATTTTAGTAACAACAGGTTGTTCAATGTTGGTTTTTAAGAAATCATTACCTACACAGTTATTTGTGTGTTTATTTTCAGCAAACAATGGATCCAAATTATTCCCATGTTTATTTTGTACTGTTTCTCGGGAAATTAAATAGGTATCATCAACAACTTCCTCGGATATTGCAGTCGATCCTTCTTTAGGTTTTGTCTGAAATGGACTACTTGATACAAATATATTATTCCTTCCGTGGGATAACAAGTATTTTTTTTCATGTCCTGGTGCAAATCTAAGAATATTGTTTAAAGGTGTAATAAGTTGAGGCTGATCATAAATTGGTGATTCTAAAATGTTATGCAAAGAGTTTCTATAACTGTTAAAAGATTCAACAGTCTTGGGGGCATTTAAGCTTCCGTGATAAATAGTAGCCGCTTCATTCATGTCATTTGACTTTCCTAAAATAGGTCTATTAGCAAATGGTGATATTCCAATATGAGGGTAACAAAGAGAATTCCGCGGCAAAGCGCTTTCTTGGTCTTTGACAGTAGATGGATTAGCATCTGTGGATTCCCCGTTAACAAAAATAGTGACATGGTTACTTATCTCTTCTTGCTTAGTATTCTTAGCATCTTTAGCTAGTGCTTCTTCATATTCTTTTTCAGTAGCTTCACGCAAAGTATCCAGAACTGATGATACGAGACCCACTTCTGGTTTTAGTAAATGTTTAACCTCTTTTTGCTGCGCTTGTCTGAAACCGATAGTTTTTAAAATTAAATAAATACAATCATTTAGAAATTTCTTCTCTAAGTTAAATATTAAATTTTTGTATTTAATTGTATTTTTGTAATTTATTTGATATATTTATTCTATTTGAATTATTATATTAAATAAATATACCTAGAAGTCAGACCAGCAGAACTTAAAACCGGTGAGAAAATTGATGCTGCAGATTTTAAGTCAGCATTTCGCACCTCACATGGACATATTCCAGTAACTTGGGTAGATGCTGATGGTATAAGATCGTCACTTTTAGGCATAGGACAAGGGCAGCACTCATTATTCTTGCTAATGTGTGCTTCTGATTGTTCACTGGATTCTGCGTTAACCTTTAGAAATATTACAAAAATGCATTAGAACCAAGTTTTCATATTCATTATGCTAAGTATATTATTTGTAATATTTAGTTTCGACATTTGCATCTAGCTGAGAGATTATTTCGGCTGATTTGTTAGGCCAAAGAATGCATAATAAGACACAGGAAGGAGTACATGCCACAAACATTCAAACACGTATTAAAGAAAATAGATAAAGTGACCGAAATTTTTAATTAAATAAAATAATACTTACTAAAATCCATTGCCCAAAGAAAAGCAAAAGGCCAATACATTTCCACATTTTCATAAAATCATTAACATCTCATTTAATTATAATTATATAATTGTTATCTACTCAAAGTGTTAAGATGAAATAGTGTTTCAATTATCCACATTAATATTTTATACAGATAAATCTCCTTATCGTCATCTTAACATCGATAAAATTATAGATATGACATCAATTATGTGTCTTATCCAATATACGTGACTTTGATGTTTTAGGGAAATATTTCGTAAGACGTTTGAAGAATATTGTTTAAACAATTATTACTACTGAATGGCAATGATTGAAGTAGTTTAATCGGTATTAGAAACAAAAATATTATAAGTAGTTTCAATTATGGACCTTTAGCAATCCTTGGATACGCGTTAGCCGAAAAACCGATACACTAAAAAAATTAACCCTCATTTTGTAGTCTGATAGAAAGCCTATCATGATCATCATCAGCACATTCAAGTCCACTGCTGGACATAGGCCTATATATCATCTAAATTCATCTTTCTCATTCCTATAACATATCCTTCTTGAGGCTTAATTTACTTACCCGACTTATATAGATGAACGGAATAGGATCGAATTGACGATTTAAACCGAGTGAGAGACGACCAGGTGCGTTAAGAAATTTTTTTATTACAATTTTTTATTTATTAGTGTTTTTTTATTATTTTATTAGTGTTTTTATTACAATTATAGAATTGTAATTATGCTTATTCATAATTGATGTGTTTACTTAAATGGGAATACTAGTATAGAAGTATGACATTTTTGTAAGACATTTTCTGAATACTTAACCCGTATTTATTTAGTATGAATCACATTTATTAAGGAAAATTCATATGAAAAAATAAATATTCCTTTGTTATACTATAATATAGTCGTATATTCCCGAGAATATAGATATATATATGAGAAGGTAGAACAAAAGCGTTATCAACAAAGTAAAGAATTTTTATAATGAAATACGAATCTTTTGTCATAACAAACAATGCTCTATACAATTTTTATTTAAGATGTTAGGTAATAAATTCATTTTACCAAAGTATTAAAATTTTAGGAAATATATCGCAGCACTCCCAAGTCTATATGAATGTATATAAATTTATACAGCATACCTACCTAGCATGGAAACAAAACTCTTTCACATACAAATACGCACAAGTCAAAAAGTCGAACATTTTCTCTGTGTTTTAAGTATTTAATAGCATTGAAAAAATATATTTTTATTATAGAATACTGAAAGGATGTGACTCTTATATATTTAAAATAATCAATAAAGATTCACAGAATTTAAGAGCTACGTCCGTGAATATTTTGATCAAGACTTAGCTTAGGTTCTATCTAACAGAATACCCAAATCTCTTTGTGTGAATATTTTTTATTATTTTAGTAACAAGAAGATTATAATTAAGTATTTTCAAATGCCTTAATGATGAGTGACGATTTGCCTTAATGATTGAATTGTAGAGGAAAGTTGTTGGGCTTGATGACGCGTATAGGCGATATCATAATTAATTTGGTAAAACGATTGCCGAGTCAGCTAGTATAATATAAAACCTTCCTCAGTTTTATCTATGCGTGATCTCGTAATCTGATCAAAATGAGTTCTATTATTTAACTTCACATGTATTTATTCAATATAAATGTAAATTGTAATGTTAAGGGAACGCTAACTCTATAACAATGCATACTTTACATACACATACTTATCTATGTTTTATCTTTAACACGAAATGACAGTAAAATACATATTTTATATTTATTATCAATTGGTCGATATGGAAATTGTATAAAGTATTGTTTACTGGCGTTAAAATTTTTATTATTTTGGTATTACAAAATAGTAACTTAGACACTACAAGGTAACAGTCAAAATATTGGAAATAGATTATTTCTTCTTAGTAATTCTCTACATTTGATGCTTATGTGTAATGTGATAGGAGAGTGCAGTAATATTCCCGGTCTACAAAGGATTTAATAATTTAATTAAGAACTGTGTTTATTTCTTTGGGATAGCTTGACAGTGGACGGACTTAATGTATTAAAAACGTTACATGATATAAAATTAAGTATACCGGAGCCTTAGAATATACTAGAGTTAAATACTTGTTCCGGGTGTCTATGAATGAGATAAGATACCAGAGGCTGTCAAGTTTAGCTTGCCATTTAAACGATGTAAAAAGCAGGCAACACAACTGAAGACCATGCTACATATACATTACCATTAGAGGATCCGTACTATTATTCCCTTCATAATAAAATACCATAAGATATAGCAATACACTAGTTAGGAACTTATATAACCAAGGACTCTCTTTAGAGATGGGACTTGTTCATTTACATAACATATTTTAATTTAAGTAGACATCAAAATAAAAAGGAAATCATTATCATATAAATTCAATCTTTTCATGTATTAATAACCCAACTAACTTAACATTTACTGATGGCTGTCAGAAATAATTCAGCTTCGGAAATCTACGTTTATTCCAAAATAATTATGATTATATTTTTTTTATTGTCGCTTAATACAATAAATCTGAATGTTTTTTTTAGTAATTGGTTATTGTATATATATACTGTAGAATTTTTATCATTCGGCAAGATCTAGTACGTCATTTGCTCCAATTCGAGAGGTTAACATAACAAACTTATTTACTTGAGTAAATTTCAGGCATGCATTCTGCTTAATAATTTAATATTAAACATTATTTAATAATAAATATATGATTAAAATTGATTATTGAGTGATATTTTAAATGAGTGCTTTGAATAAATTACAAATTTAATTTGAATTGTTTCAATAACAAAGATTTAATATAATATTTCTTATTAAAATATATCCAAAAAAAATCTTATGAAGTATTATTCCACGTATGATGAATATGAATAAACTGCTGGTCATATTTACACACAAAGAAATAATATTAGAATGGAATGTTTTTATTTATAAACGTTGTAAATTATTTTTCACAATTAATCGTGACTATAAATAAAAAATGAGATCGATTTTCCAAATTTTATACTTTAGTAACTTTAAGGGACATAAACTAAAATATTATGATATAAGAGACATAGTGTAATCAACTAGCTGACAAGTTCCTGGATGAATGGAGCGAAATTTACAGAAGTAATCTTATACTGTGCTTCACAGATTGTCCAAGTCTCGTGTAACACAATTGGAACCATTCGCCGACACCAACTCCGTAACTTAGCTTATCTCCGTATCTGTGGCGGGAACATTCTACTTGTAACTTTGTAACTCAACGACTGAACTGATATGGCTGAAAATTGGTAGAGATGTAGCTTAATACTAGGAGAAGGTCATCATAGGCTTTTTATCCGAATACAAAAATGGAGAGTGATCTTTTTATTGTATCTGTTGCGGCAGGTCGACAGGACTGTTAGTATGTTATACATAATTACGCATCGGATTATATACACTATCAAAATAGCAAAATATGCATGCATATATGCAATAAAAAGCTCGAAATCTGCACAATCAAAAACATTTCCATTCATTATAAATCCAGATAAATCTGTCGTGTCATCAGCTGATTTTTAAAATGAATGGTTCGAGAAATCGGCGCGTATGTCACCAATTCTTTCGTCGTAGATGGTTGACAGGCAGTTTTTCCGAATAGTTAACTCCTCGGGAATTATCTGATCAGTGCAATACTTCTTTAGGAATGTACAGCATATTTCGTTATTTAATTGGTGGAAAAGAATACTACAAGCAACAAATAACACACCTAAATTTTAATTGTATTCTAATTATTTTGAAGTTTCCCAATTAGAAGGCGTAATATGGAGCCATTAGTATATTGAAATAAGCACTATCAATGAAAAAGTACGAAAATATGCAATAACGCTAACAAATAGAATAATATGCAATAGCATATGCAAACATGCAAAAGAAAAGAGTCTTGAATGTCCCCAAATCGTATTGGTTTGAAAATACCCCTGCTGGCAGCTGATTCTATAGAGAAATGGTGCACGGTACAAAATGCTTTAAAAACGTTCAGTTCTGAAACGACAAACGAGGTGAAAGCGAAGAAACTTTGTATTCTGCCTCGATGTACGATGGCGATTACTATGCGATATTTTTAAATAAAACCGTTTAATAAATTATGAGTTTAATTTAAATTCTTTTAGTAATAGTAATTGTACTTAGATTTATTACTCATATTAATATCCAAGGCAAAAAATACTACCTTTGGAATATTTACGTCAGGTAAGGATAAGATAATATAACGTTTTTTTCAATTTGATTAAAGTAATTATTTATATAGAGAAAAATAATATTTGAAATAAATATTTTTGCATAAGTAAAGGAAATTTATGATTGTTACAAAAACATCATAATTTTTCATATTTGAATCAGGTAGTCGTGATTCGAAATCAAATAAATGGCTTGATCCACATATAATAATATCATTATTAATTCAGAGACAATCCGAATCGTTTCTCCAGTAAAATTAGCAATGCATTATTTATTTAGTATTATAATAGTCTTACTAGGCACGCATGATGTTTTGGGAGACATATTTCCCGAAAATAGTTGTACCTGCCTTCTAGGCTACGAGCGAGCCAAATCGCCAACAATGGTGGTATCATTTCGGTCGAGCCATCCCAATTAGTGCATCATCATGGCTCTCCCACGGGAACCACTATTCTGTTTTGT